>ML815029.1:183445-193602 GCA_009831015.1 Picea engelmannii | reverse complement strand
GAATATGAAAATAAGGGTAAAATTGAATGAAGTGATGGAACTGAGGGATTTAGATAAGAATTAAGGCTAGGTATAGGCTTGGGATATTTTCCAAATATTTGACTCATGGAGGACATGATTATTTTGGATGATCAGTGGAGTGAAGGATTTAGGTGATGGGAGCTTGACGGAGCTGGTGAAAAAATTTGAAAATCTGAGTGGAAAAATAGCACAAGGACAAGACGCTTTGGGAAAAATTAATACAAATTAGCAGGTGATAACATGTTCTAAGGGCCATTATGGAGGCTTAGAGAGAATTGTATCTCAACAATCAACACAAGATAAGGATTCTATTGGGATATGTGGCAAACAAGGGTGCCGGGAAGGGGGGCCAGGTCCATAGAAAAATAGGTTTAAAAATGATAGGTACCATAAAAATTAGGACAAAGAGATGAATCCACTTGGAGAGGCTCCAAAGGAGGGTGTTAGGAAGGGGGGTCAGGTCCACAAAAAAATAGGCTTAAAAGTGATATGTACCATTGCAATTGGGAGAAAGAGAGGAATCTAATGGTAGAGGTCCCTAATGAAGGTGTCGGTGGGAGATACTCTCTAGTAAATAATGTGTATTCAATTCACAACCAAAATGTAGGAGGCATGGTTGCAGGGTTAGGAAATCATGTTTATACCTTGTCTGGTGTGTTCCCCCATGGATATGTTTTGCAGGGTAGATATGGACAAGGGTTTTCCTTGTGATATAGCTCTCTAATATACTTGCGAGGTCAAAAAATAATACTCGAACCAATATCTCAAGGCACGAACTAAGGAGGCTCGAACATACCCTTAGTTGTACTACCCGATTAACTAGGTACTAGAGAGTATCCTCCCGAGCGCTTTTCTCAATGGCACTATAGCATTTAGGCGACCAATCAATTGATCTATGGAGGGTTTCAGGATACCCATGCCAATTTGTATACAAGTTTTGTGTGATGCGCTACCACTCAAAGGGGTACCAACAAGGGTTACAAGGGTGTGCAACATTGTGAGCTTAAAAACCTTTTGTATTCCCTGCATTTATGCTTCCCCGATTGTGGATTTATGCATTGAACGAAAGATCGCTGTAGCTTAAAGACACTGGAATATGTCTCTACCCTGAAAATAATTTAACCCAAAATTCCTGCCCATGAAAGAGATTTGATACCACTTGTAAGGTACCAAATGCAATATATTATGTATAAACAAGAATTTTTAGCAATTATCATGGGAACAAAATAATATTGAGAGAGAAATACCATAAATAATACCTTTATTTCAAGAAAACAATGTTTACTTGCCTCTTTGAGGGGACAACCTCCATCAAAGAAAATTTCTATTACAATACTTTCTCAAGACCCCATTTCTCATACCTCCTACTCTTATTTATACTGATTTTGTCTTCTAAAGAACATTCTAGATGAAGATCTTTCTAGAAGCATAAGCTTTGATTAGGTCTTCTTACATGACTTGTTTACATTTATTTAATAGGCATTATTAACTATTGTCGACCTATATTACATGGAAAATATATCATGCTAGCTAATGGACAACTAAGAGGGGTTAGGGTCAGATCCTAACACATTCGTTACACTTACTAAAAGGAATATGTAATTTACTTAGTTTCTTTACAATTAATTTTAACCATTTCTATATTTTTCTCATTAGTTTAATCTTTTACTAATTACAATATTTTAAAGAAAATAAAAATCGTTTCAACATGTTTATTATTCTTTAGGGTTTGTTTTTTCAAATATTAACTAATTTAGTTTTAAGTTGTCTAATTTTCTTTTAAAGTTTTTCACTTGTTTTTATTAATTTACACTAAGTTATATTTTTGTTTACATTTCACCTATAAAAACAAAAGCATAAAAAATATAAAGTTTCGAATTTTTTTATAAAAATTAAATATTTACAAAAATCATAAATAAGACTCCCATGCTTAGACTCTTAGCTTTATGGTTTAATGTGCTTATTTTATGGGGATTTTAACTTAGGGTGACATTCTCGTCTCTTCCTTCCTAGCCTCGTGTGATGTTGATATGTTGGTATTGAAAAATTCTTGTTTTGGCATCATTCATATGACTATTCTCCCTACCAAATTGGTTTCCCTGTTGCATTATTATGATCTTCTACCTCCTATTTACCATTGGTGGTTGGAGGAAAAGACGTTCAAAATATAGAGCTAGCCTTTATCTCTTTCCTTGATTTCGAAGAGAAATATGGTAGAACAAGTTTCTCCTTTGGTGGTTATAATTCACACAAAAAATTTTCATCCTTAATTCCCATCATCCATGATTTACAAAATCACATTCTCTCCCTTGAATAGCGATTCTCGAAACAAACCCACCTTGAGAGATCCTTGGAGCCCTCTTCACTAAGGACTAATTATAATACCTTTACCATCTATTATCATGAGTTTGAATATGAAGATGATAATGATCATATCATGATGCTCAACAATCAATCCATCCCCAAATATAATCACTCTTGAAACTAATAAACAAATCCAATCCCAGGATCATTGTTTAATTCAAGTCTCACATTCATGTGAATACAATGGTGGAGTTGACTATGTAAAGAAGAAATATGATTTTGAACTCTTTAATCCCCTTTATGACAGTTTTATATGATGGTGTTTCTATTGTATTATCACTCCATAATTTGCCTTGGTTGCGGGAGGGAAACCACAGAGGTAACCACAAACCACTTTAGGTTGTATTCTGACCTATACAACTAGAGAGGTCTCTCTCAAATATGTAAAGACTGAAAATACTCAAAAATATTTAGCAATGAGCACACATAGGTCAGATTCTATAATAGGATATGTTTTGTTTTTGTTTTAAAAGGGTTGGTAAGACAAGAAATAGAGGGAAACCATTGGGAAATGGAGTCAAAGCCAGCACTTAAAAATGTTGAGTCAATAGTTGGTGGTCTACTCTCAGAAGGAAAAGGAAAAGTGAGTTTTTCTCTTCAGCAAATGATCAGTATTTGGATGGAAAAGGAAAACCCATTGCACTAAGAGCACCTAAGAAAGGATGAGTTCTTAATTGTTGGCACAGGGGCAGACCCAGGGTTCAACGCTACAACAACGCACCAACAAAACCCTAACTATCAACTCTTTCGGCAACACCTGTGAAGCAGATGAAGTCTCACCCGAGGTAGAGGCAGGGGTGGTTGCAGGACTCAGATGCCTGCAACCTTAGCTGGGACACATATATGTGATTCTAACACTTAATAGAGCACTCAACAATTAACATTCATCAATATTCAGTCTCAGTTACAACGCAGTTAAACCCTAATTACAAAGTATCAAAGTATTCATTCAGATCTAAGGTATTTAAGCACTAAGCATATCCACATAGGTCAGATCCATACTATTAAGCACATAACATTAACATATCTATCTACCATTCATCTATATTAAAGAACTAAGAAAGTAAACACATAAACATATCAATACATCACACAAAACATAGCAACACAACATGTACGTGATTCACCCCCACCCTGGGGCTACGTCCACCAACTCTTCTCTTCTTTATTATCCTTGGTCAAGCTTATTACAGGCACATAGCATCCAAGTTATACTATGTAGAATACATGAGATCTACGTGCACTCTGCCATATCCTCCTTCTTCTCGCTAGGGTATAGAACCAAACCTTCACACAGTCTCTTACAATTACTTGCACTAGCCTTGCAAGTCTCACACAGTATGCACAAAGCACTTACAAATCTTGATCACACAGATCCAACTCTAGCACTTAGCCATTCGTACTCACTATATCGCCTTAGCATCTATTTATACATACAAAATAGGCCTAAGCATGGGCAAACCCATGGGCCAACATTCCCATACCATTACATAATCCTGAATCCCGAAAAGGTCCCTAAAAGGGGCCGATATCCCACGATTTCCGATTTGTCTTGCACTCTGCCTTCGACAGCCTATCAAAGTCCCAAAATCAGGTCAAACATGACCAAGGATCCTAAAAACTTGGTCAAGGGCCAACATGCCCCCAACACGCACCTGTGACTTGTCCCGAGTCACTTTGATCTGACTAGTTCTGCTTCAAAAGCGTCGAGCTACTTCAACTTGTTGCTGTGCCACAACCTCTTGTTCAACAAACTCTTATATGAATGCTTCGTTGATAGGTCCCTCTAGACGTTTTTCAACTGCAGTGACGACTTGCTCCAGTTCCTCTTCTCGGCCTTCGATCTTTGTGAACAGTTGGTAAGCCTTATCCTGTACAGGTTGGAGCCTCTGATTTACTTCCATGACTTTTCTTTGGATAATGTGGACCTGCTGCTGGGCAATGGGATGCTCCTGGGATTGCTTCATTCTTTCCACAGCTAACAGGGGCTTCAACTGCGCCTGTATCGTTTCTTCTTGATACTTTGCCTCTTGGAGCTGTGACTCCAGTGCCTTCAGTTCTATATTCTCAGTGAGTTTCTCATAGGTCTGGGCACTACGATCAATGATTTGCTTGTATTCCATGACAAGGACCTTTATTCTCTCAACTGCACTTCGAGTAGTTGCTTCTCTTTGGTCCTTCACATCTTGCGAGGTGTTGGGAACTATGCAGAGCTCTAAGTCTGCTAGTCATTGCTGTAGCTGCTGGATAGCTTCCGCAAGATGCTCTAC
The DNA here is from genome assembly GCA_009831015.1 of Picea engelmannii. Lineage (NCBI taxonomy): Eukaryota > Viridiplantae > Streptophyta > Pinopsida > Pinales > Pinaceae > Picea > Picea engelmannii. The sequence continues at coordinate 188,947 of ML815029.1, read as the reverse complement.
TTGATGAGTGACTCGGTCTTCTGCCTATGGCTCTAAGCCTATCACAAATCGAAGTGCTCTGTTGACTACTTCCTTCACTTCGCATTGCTCGGCGAGAAACTGTTCTTTTTCTTGTTGCATCTGTGCTTTCTCTGCTTTAAACTTTTCCTGGAGAGAAACCTTCTCCTGTTTTGCAACTCTGCGTTGTTCTACGATTACGCCATGCACTTGCTTCAAGTCCTGGGTGGCTTGTTATGTTTCTTCTTGTTCTACGACCGCATCAGCTAGTCGGTGGAGTTGCGCTGGATCATCTCCCAACTATGGTTCTCCTGATGGCAGGGGCACAGTGGAGATTTCATGAATGGACTGAAGGGTCTGCTGTACCCCTCGGAGTTTGACCTCAATTCTATCGTACATTTCCTCCTGCTTGGCTTCTTGCTTCTCCACTATTTCCAGTGAAGCATTGTTTATGGCTGCAATGATGAAGTCAAAATCATCGGCAGTAAGCACAGTCTTCATCTTGGTCACGATGGATTTTGATTTCTTCCGGGAAGAAGGTTTCGGGGGAGAAACCTTTCTCTTCTCCAGGGGATCAACCTCGTCTCTGGCTAGTGTTACTTCAACTGGGTTCTGTTCAACTCCTTTTCCATTTATTTCTTCTACTTCGTCATCACCCCCTCAGTAAGGTGATATTGAAGCAGTCTTTCTTGAGGCGCTACTTAAATCTTGGACCTCTTCAGTCTTATTCATTTTGCTGGGTCTGGGTGTATCCTGTTCTTTGTGTGTGGTCTCTGGGATGTCAGGGTCGAACATCTTTGTAGGGTATATGGGAATAAGGAGGTCTATCGACCAATCCTTAGTGATCTCCTCAAGGTCCTCTTCCGTGAGTTTGTAGTATGACTGAAGTTTCTCCTTATGTTCATCGGCTCGCGTTGTAATGTAGATGAAGTGTCGATCTACGCAAAACTTCATCAGGGCTCAAAACCTCTGTAGGGTGTTCAGAGTCATGCGAGGTTCAAATTTGATGGATCTCTTCAATTGAAGGTAATATGTATGAAAAACAACGTTCGACTGCCACTGTTTGTTCATATAACTCGAGTACCAGAGTGTGGTGAACTTCGCAACAAGTGGCTCGAATGGTTCAATATCCGGAAAGGTCGCACCTTATAGCATATCCCATGAAATAAAGGTGATGATGATCAAGAGCCAGCTGAAGTGAAACTTGTAGCCTTGATCCTGTGCTTCGCGACAGTCTAGATCCAGCTGATTAATGAGGTACTTCACCCAGTTCATCTGCAGGCCTTCCACGCACTTCCCTATGAGGTCAACGACAAAGCCTGTAACCTATGTAGGTCTTTTCTTCCTTACTAACTTTCTGAATATGAGCTGGCATGCTAGGCACACTGTGCCATTCTTGACGGAGGATACCTTGTAGCCTCGCGTCCCCTTTTCAACATCGCCGTATGTATATTTGATCTTCTGTGCTAGTGCGCGATCTGTGGCTTTTCCTGGATAGAACTCCTGCGGGTCAGGTCCTTGCATACTTAATCCCATGATCCTATGGATAAATGTCGGATCGACTGTAATACAATGGTATAGCCATAAGTAACTGCCATGGTAACATGAAATTAATAGCTTGACACAGGCGTTCACTTCTTGGTGCCTTTCGAAGTGTGGGATTTTCATTACATTTAACAGGGTGGACTGCACGAGGTTCATCATCCACTGCTGAGGGATTATCTTTGAGTTCTTCCCCTTTGTCTTGGTCAAGTATTTATATGGGGAAAGCATGCTATAGTTATTGCGATCTCCGAGGTTGAAGTCATTGAACTTCAATGCTGCGATCTTGTCCTGCTGTGCTCTCACTGCGCATATCCCCTTTGGGAGGTACGCAGTAACCATGGAGTACTCGAAATATCTTGGCACACTATCACGGATCACTTCACCAACCAGAGGCATGATGTAGTTGGGCAATATGGTCGGGATCAACTTCACATTTTCTAGGTCATCTTTGTGTTTGGTTCTCTTTTTCGCTGATGGTCGGGATGATCCAGCTCCGCGAGCAGTCGATGGAGAGGCTTGCACTCCTCTCATTGTTGATGCTTGAATACTTGCATACATTTCTCTTTTAGACATTAATATTTCAGTCATTAGGTCAATGAGAACTTCTTCGACAATTTTCTCTGCAACATTAAGCTCGTCCGACATGTACGCTCATGGTTGAATATCTCGGGTTCGAAGAGTAAGAAGAGTAACTAGTCAATGCAACGAGATGGATGGAAATAATGTGATGATCACTATGCAAAATCAACTAGTCTGCAGACTCAGATTCACGGTTAGAAAAAGTGTTCTCGTTGCGTGGTGCGATGGGATAAATAGATAAATTGGCAACAAATCTCTTGCAACGGGTGAGAAACCTTCATTAACTCAGTTCTGTTCTATGGCGCGGTCCCAACAGTCTGGTGTTGAACTTTCTGATCATAAATTCCTTTCTACCCGTTCGAGCCGTCGGTCTAATGGTTATACAACCCCTAATGGCACCATGGTGAAGTGCCATATGACACTGTTCTGATATCCCGACGAATTCCAACTTTGCAAATTTTCCTTCTGTGAAGTTCCCTCTGTAACCTTCTATAACTTTTCGATCTTAGCTCTCTTCTTACTTAGTTTTCTAGTCTTCTTTCCGGTGAGCTTCGTCTCATAATTCCTTTTTCCATACTAATTCTTACCTTCTTTTTGAAAAGTAACTTCGCGCTGGTGATATCCTTGCCTAGAAATTAGGGGTAATACTTCTTCTCTATCTAGGATATGTACTTCAGTCTTCTGCAAATATTCTTGTGTTCTTCCCACTTCAACATCCAAGTCTTTGGTTTTAAATAGCTTCGCTTGGTTCTGTTGTTCTTCAATCAAGTGTGCGATCCTCCTAGTCATGAAATCTTTTAACTCTTGCTTCTTCTGTTATACGATTTCTTCTTCTTTCCTTCTGGTCTGATCTCCATCAATCCAAGGTTTTCCTATTAACTGATCCAGGGGATCAAATTTTGCTCAAAATTCAAAGTGCTCAGAATCGCTTCAAATTGAAAGGGAGTGTAGGCCTCGTCTTCACAAACCCAACGCAACTTGTTTGGGTTCAAATGGACATCGGGAGCGAGAGATATCACGTTTTGTTCAAAATGACAAACAAGCAAAAAAAGGGATGCTGACTATACAGTCTGTATGGATGCTGACGTGGAAGGCTGTCCGACACATGGCAGGGTCCGTACGACACATGGTAGGGGCTGTACGACACATGGAAGACAATTGTGTGGACAATTGGCATATGACGTGGCTTGTTTGTAGCGAATGGGATAGTGACACGTGGCCCAATCAATGGCCGCCACATGTCACCTATGTATTGGTTTAAAATTTATGCTATTGGCCGGATTCGACCCCGTGACCTCCGGGTAGGGTAAAGCCTTGGGAAGGGCTTCCCAAACGGTGCGCCCACATGTGTTACTTAACATATTCATGCGTTTGATTATATTTGAGTTTGAAAATATGTGAATTGGGGCGCAAACCGGGCCGGGGCTAAGCTCTGGCCCACAATTATATTTGTATTTCATATGACCATTGTAATTTGTGCAGTTATATATATATATATATATATATATATATATATATATATATATATATATATGTGACCATTGTGGTATGCACGTGGCTATATGTTTGACATGTGACCATTGTGGGTGCATGTGTTTTAACCCCCGCGGTTATATATATGGTTTAAACCTTAACCCTGTTTTATTGCAAGCGGTCATGTGGTGGCCATGTGCCCACGGGCCTTGGTGGTTAAGGGCCGTGCGTAACCATTTGACAGTTTTTACCGGTTGTGTGGTTGTGATCGGTGCTGAGTTTTTCCACATAAATGCGCGTGGGGGCTAGGTTGAGCCAACAAGGGTGCATTTTGGCGATCCAGAGACAACAAGCTTGAAGGGGAACTTCCAGGAAGCCTATTTGTTAGAAAAATAGGACCGCAGAGCAATAAAATAAAACAAATGCGGAAACAAAACACATAAGATACACAATACAAGAGAGACACAGATTTACGTGGTTCACCCAGTGTGGGCTACGTCCACCAGAGAAATTACCAGGTCCTTTCTTTATTATTATCCAACAAAATGAAGGGATACAACCTACAACAAAACCCGCTGTAACTTCCTCTTCTTTCTCTCACAGTCTCCTCTCTCATAATACAATACTCACCAACATACATAGCCGCAATACATTTCCCTCATAAAAGAGGGTTGCCTTCTAGGGAAAAAAACCTTAAGATAATCTCTATCGTTAGATCTGTGACCTTATAATGAACGGTCCAGATTTACAATGAAATTACAATATACTTTTACAAGGAAATTTTTTCTTTGGGGGCTTCGCCCCCGAACCCCTACTGGGGACCCAATTTCCCCCAGACCCCCTAGCCCGGGGGCTAGCCCCCCCGGACCCTGCAGAGGGGGTACCCCCCCTCTGCACTCCCTCGCGTGGAAGAGTGTACATACTTCTGGGGTGTAAATAATTCATGGGGTATAAACACGACTAAAAGTAAAAGACCTCTAAATCAAGAAGATAACTAGGCTCCACAACCAACACTATCTTCTTCAATTTTTGGCCAAATGAGGTGCCGCAAAATCCCATCTAGGGGTTTTTGGACGTTCTGGAGCCATTGGAGCCATCTATTTGGAATTTTGAGCATTGTAAAGCACATTTTTGAGCACTTTGAGCAAACAATACAAAAGATCCATTGGAAGCTAGACCAAGAGATGTAGCCCAAGAGAGGGGTGAACTCCTTTATCATTTGCTGTGTTATGTGTTTTTTGTTCACTATTTATTGCTGCTATTTATATGCATCTTGAATGAGTAATTTCTATAAAGGATGTGTTGCAAATATTTTCAAGAATACAAGTCTTCTTCATTTTTAGATCAAGTTGGTATCAGAGCATAGGTTTTTGAAGACTTGATTATTTGCAAGTGTTTTGTTTTCTGATGCTCACAAGGTTGAAATCACAAGAGGAGAAGGTCAACTTGTAGAGCCAAGTTCTAATCCTTCAAGGAGGAAGCTTATATCATCACTGCAAGTTTCAAGGAGGCATTCACCAAGTATGGCTCATGAAGAGAGTCATGAACATATTCCTACAGAAGATGAAAATCTCAAAAAGGTTGTCATGGAAATGAGAGAAACGATGAAAATCTTGATGGAAAGGAATACAAGGTTGCAAGGTGAAGGCTCCAACCCTTCAAAGCACAAGGGAGATAGTGGTGATAAAACTCCAAATGGAAATGGAGGGAATGGTGCTTCTCCACCACCCTCACCTCCATCTTCTTCTTCTTCTTCTACCAATTCAAGATCTCTTCCAAATTCTCCAAAAGGACATGGTAAAATTCCTTCACAAATTCCTTTGTTAAATCTTGATATTAAATTCGAATTGCCAATGTACAATGGAGAAGTAAATGCTGAGAAATTAGATAATTGGATTCGTCAGATTG
>ML815029.1:156225-176118 GCA_009831015.1 Picea engelmannii | reverse complement strand
CGAGGGCAACATACTGAACATAGAGGAGAGTATGCTGATGATAATATCTTTCCTCGTACTAGAGGTAGAGGAAGGGGAAGAGGTGGAGTAATAACATGCTTCACATGTGGAAAGAATGGGCACAAGTCTTATGAGTGTCCAGATAAAAAGAAAGAGAGTGGAGAAACTCACATTGTCGAAGCACAAAGGCGAGATGTTGAGGCAGAAGACGTTGAAGGCGGAAGATCGCTGATGATGCGAAAAGTTCTTTTGACACCAGAGAAGGAGGTGGAGAGTTCAATCCAAAGAACCAGACTTTTCCAGACTGCTTGCAAGACCAAAGACAGGGTATGCAAGGTCATTGTGGACAGTGGTAACACAGATAATCTCGTTTCTATGGAGATGGTAGAAAAGCTAGAGCTGGAGATGATTGATCATCCAAGCCCATACAGAGTTTCGTGGCTACAAAAAGGACATCAGGTAACTGTCACTAAACAATGTTTAATTGAATTTAAGATAGGAGGATATAATGATAAGATACTCTGTGATGTTATTCCCATGGATGTTTGTCATCTATTGCTTGGTAGACCATGGCAATATGACAAGAATGTGATTCATGATGGGGGAATGAACACATACACCCTAGAGAAGAATGGGAGAACTCACATGTTGCTTCCAATCAAGGATAAGGAGGTGAAACTGGAAGTAAGCAACACTGTACTTCTCATGAGTGGGAAGGAACTTCTTACAGAGGTTAAGAAGAAGGAGGATCCACAATTCATTGTGGTCAGGAAACCGAAGATTGTTTTGACTAGCACAAGGGTGGATGATTTACCAGAAGAAGTTCAGGAACTGCTGGAAGAGTTCGCTGACATAGTAATGGACGAATTACCTCGTTCGTTGCCACTGATTAGAAGTGTGAGTCATCATATTGATCTCATACCTAGAGCCAGTTTGCCAAATAAAGCCGCGTACAGATTGACGCCGCAAGAGAATGAAGAGGTCAAAAGACAAGTCCAGGAGTTGTTGGACAAAGGATTGGTCAAAGAAAGCTTGACTCCGTGTGCTGTTCCGACAGTACTCAGTCCGAAGAAAGACGGAGGCTAGAGGATGTGTACTGACTCGAGGGCGATTAACAAGATAACCATCAGATACAAATTTCCATTTCCAAGGATGGATGATCTGATGGATTGCTTGAGTGGAGCAAAGTATCTTTCAAAGATTGATTTGAAAAGTGGTTATCATCAGATCTGCATGAGAGAAGGTGATGAGTGGAAGACAACATTCAAAACCAATGAAGGGTTGTATGAATGGCTTGTTATTCCATTTGGCTTAACAAACGCGCCGAGTACCTTCATGAGGTTGATGAACGAAGTCCTGAGGGAGTTCATCGAAAAATTTGTTATCGTATATCTGGATGACATATTGGTTTTCAGTAAAATAGTGGTAGAGAATCTAAAACATTTGGCTATAGTGATGCAGAGGTTACAACATGAGACGCTTTTGATAAATATGAAGAAATCCTCATTCATGAAGACATAGCTCATTTACTTGGGATTTGTTATTTCTGCAGATGAGTTGAGGATGGATCCAGATAAGGTGGAGGTAATCAAGAATTGGCCATCACTGAAGAATATCTTTGAGGTGAGAAGTTTTCACGGATTGGCTAGTTTCTATCGAAAATTCATCAGGAATTTCAATGGAATTAGTGCATCGATGATGGACACAGTGAAGAAGAGACATAAATATTTTCACTGGACAGAAGAAGGTGAAAAGAGTTTTAATCTGTTGAAGAGGAAGATTACAGAACAACCAATTCTGGTGTTGCCGGATTTCCAAAAGGCATTTCAAGTGAAATGCGATGCAAGTGGATTTGCAATCGGGGAAGTCTTGAGTCAGGAAGACAGGCCGATAGCATATTTCAACGAGAAGCTGAATGAAGCGAAAGTGAAATACTCCACTTATGACAAGGAGTTTTATGCTATTATACAGGCGTTGAAGAAATGGAGACATTACTTGATCCCGAAGGAGTTTGTCTTATATAGTGACAATCATGCATTGCAGTTTGTGACTCAACAAGAAAAGTTGAATCAGAGACATGTTAAATGGGTTGAGTACATGCATAATTTTACTTTTGTGATTAAACATATTTCTAGTACTGCTAACAAATTTTCTGATGCTTTGAGCAGGAAATGTTTGCTGTTGCAGGAGTTCAAAGTCAAAACGTTGGGTTTTGATGATCTTAGGAACATGTACGCAGATGATCAAAATTTTAAGGAGGCGTATGAAGCAACTGAGAATCCCATTCTCAGAGATAGTAGCCAATGGGTAGAATACATGATCCAGGAAGGATTATTGTTTAAAGGTAATCAATTGTGTATTTTGAAATGCTCCATGAGGGAGAATTTACTGAAGGAAAAACACAGTGGAGGATTGGCAGGGCACTTTGGTCACGACAAGACGTTCACAAAATTGAATGAGTCATAATTTTGGCCGGGAATGCGAGCAGACATCAAGAGATTCGTGGACAGATGTAGAATTTTCTAGCATTCGAAGGGAAGGAAGCATAACACAAGGTTTTATCAACCATTGCCCATACCTGAAAGGCCGTGGGATGCAATCAACATGGATTTCATATTGGGGTTGCCAAGAATACAAAGAGGTTTTGACTCCATATTTATGGTGGTGGATAGATTTTCCAAGATGGCACACTTCATTCCATGTCAGAAGACCAGTGATGCAACTCACATTGCGAATATTTTTTTCAAAGAAGTCATTCGACTTCACGACTTACCAAGGAGCATAGTTTCGAATCGAGACACTAAGTTCATAGGAAACTTTTGGAGGACCTTATGGAAAAAGCTGGGAACTAACTTGTCGTTTAGTTCATCTTATCATCCTCAGATGGATGGACAGACAAAAGTGGTGAACAAAATTCTGGGAGACTTGCTGAGGAGCTTGGTGACAGAACACCACAGCCAGTGGGACAACATATTACCATAGGAAAAATTTGCTTATAACGACTCGGTTAACAGAAGCACAAGGCATAGTCCATTTCAGATTGTCTATGGCATACAACCGAGAGGAATTTCTGAGTTAAGGGATTCATAACAGAATGCGATTAGGAGCGCTAGTGCAGAAGATTTCGCAGAGGCGACGAAGGAACTTCACAGCCAGGTGAAGGAGCGATTGCAGAATTCGAGACAGGAATATAAGCGCAGAGCAGATCAACACAGGAGACAACTTCAGTTTGAGGTTGGTGATTTGATTCTGGCACATTTGAGAAAGGAAAGGTTCCCGAGGGGAACATATAATAAGCTGAAGATGAAGAAAATTGGACCATGTAAGGTCTTGAAGAAATTTGGGGTGAATGCTTACGAGATTGAATTACCCAATGGGATCGGAATTTCTCCGATATTCAATATCTCAGATTTGTACCCATATAAGGTTGAGAAAGCAGGGATAGGAAATGAGTAGCCAGTGATCCCATGGAAAAAGAAAATGCCGGTTGCAGAAAAGCCGCAGATGGAGCGCATACTGGACAAAAGGATCAGCAAGAAAACCAAGCGAAAGCAATATTTTGAATATTTGGTCAAGTGGAAAGGCCATCCAGTTGGGCATGCCAGCTGGGAGAGTGAAGCAGAAATCCAGAAGCATGGACACACAGTGCGTGATCTCATGGACAAGAGCCCATGAAAATTTTCAAGCTAGGGAGTATGATGCAAGAACATGTCAAGCGAGCCAGTGCGGAAGCAAAAAACATCTGGACAAGCGCCCAACACAAATTTTGAATATATCTTAGAATATTAATGAATCCATTAAGAAGGAGCGCACTTGTATAATGTAATCGGACCTTGAGAAATTCTCTCTCGTCCTTAGTAGATAGAAGGCATTTATAGTAGTTAATGCAAGTAGGTAGAGTTGAATGTGTAGATTTGACATTTTTAGAGCGCAAGAGGGAAACATGATATAGACACACTCATTGTGTATTGTAACATTATTGAGAAGAGCATAGAGGAGAAGCAGAGAGTTGTGTAGCAAACTCCATGTACAGAAGTTCTGAATTAATACAAGAAGGTTGTGATTCAGACTCATGGTGTTCATATATTATCTGTGTATGCATCTTTGAATGTTATGCTCATGAATGCTTTACTCTTTCTGTCATGCAATTGCTTTTATGCTATGTATGAATGATTTCTTGTTGAATGTTTGAAATCTAAGAGGAAAGGGAAGAGAAATGAGTTTCAATTGTTTCTCTACTTGAGCAAGAGTTCCTGCAAAGAGTGCAGTTGAAATTGTCCGCAAGGAGTGCGTTGACAAGGTGTTTAGAGGTTTGTCTCTGAAATCTCAGGAGAGATAGCTTTTTTTCTCATTTCCACAGAAGTGCAGTCAAGCACATGAGCCGTGCAAGGAGTGTGCAGGCCGAGTAAAGTCTCAGAGTTTTGAATCTAAGTGAAGCATTGAGAGACTGTTGCCGCAGGTGTGCATAAAGTCGAAGAAGTTCAACACTTGAAAGTGTTTGAAGGTCGCCGCAAGGAGTGCGAGCAGGGGTTTTTCTGAAAGACTCGAAGTCGGAGAAAGTTCAGAAGGATTCAAACCTTCGAAAGGGTCGAAGGAAGGAAAGCATCCAAGCACCTTAGAAAGTTGGAAGGAAGGCGTAGTGACATCGGACCATAGGGGGATGAGTTCTCAAAGAAAGAACGGATGATCAGAATTCTCTGTAGAGAATTCATGAATTCCCGTGAGCCGTCAGATCTCACGGAGGAGCAGGGGAGTTACGACGAAAGCGTCGAAAGGTTCTAAACTCAGGAGGAGTAGGACTATAGATCCAAGTCACAAGGACCGTTGGATTTGCAAGCAGATTCCTATTTCAGGATTTCGCAGGTGAAAGTCTCGTAAACTTTGCAACGAGAATCGCGATATCTAGAACTGCGAAGTCCCGAGGGCTAAGAAGATTGTGTGGGCCACAGAGGAGTCAGTGAGTGGATAGGTGGCGCACTCTCGACAAGGAATTCAATTCAGTTGATCATATCGGATTTTCGTGGGGTAAAGATTTGAATTCCTTGCATTAGGATTCACGATATTGCGAAGTCTGAAGTCCTGACAGAAGTAAAGGGGCGTTGAAAAGTCAACCTTGTGAGCGCATCGAAATTTCGGAAAATCAGGTTTCGGGAATCATGGGAATAAGTTGCTTGACACCGCGACCGCCGAAATCGCGATAAGGAGAAGTCCGAAAGAGAAAGAGGAAGGGTCAGCGTTAACTGTTTTCAGGTTTCAGATATTTGAGAGACAGGCGCTTGACCTACGGATTCACGAAAGTGTGAAATCCGATCTCCTAAGTGCAAAGAGGAGATCCCGCGAGAATTTGCTGTGAGTGTAGATTTTCCGAAAGGAAAATAGAAGATCCATTTTAGAGTTCTTCGGGCCAGCGAAGGGGGAAAGATCTTGTGCACGTGGACTTCCTGACCCATGGGTTGAGGAGGGCTGTGGCATCACTGTACAGTCCGTACGAATGATGACGTGGCAGGCCGTACGACACATGGCAAACAATTGTGTGGATAGTTGGCATATGACGTGGCTTGTTTGCAGTGAATGCGATATCGACACGTCGCCCAATCAATGGCCGCCACGTGTCACCTATGTATTGGTTCAAAAGTTATGCTGTTGGCTGGATTCGACCCCATGACCTCCGGGCAGGGTAAAGCCTTAGGAAGGGCCGCTCAACCGGCGCACCCACATGTGTTACTTAACATATGTATGCGTTTGATTATATTTGAGTTTGAAAATATGTGAATTAGGGCACGAACCGGGCTGGGGCTAAGCCCCGGCCCACGGTTATATTTGTATTGCATATGACCATTGTAATGTGCACGGTTATATATATATATATATATGTGACCATTGTGGTATGTGTGCGGTTATATGTTTGACATGTGACCATTGTGGGTGTGCGCGTTTTAACCCCTACAGTTATATATATGGTTTAAACCTTCACCCTATTTTATTGTGCGCGGTCATGTGGTGGCCATGTGCCCACGAGCCTTGGTCGTTAAGGGCCGACACGTAACCGTTCGACAGTTTGTACCAGCTGTGCGATTGCGCCAAACGAGGTGCCGAAAAAGCCCAGCTAGGGGTTTTTGGACGTTCTGGAGCCATTGGAGCCATCTATTTGAAATTTTGAGCATTGTAAATCACATTTATGAGCACTTTGAGAAAATAATACAAAAGATTCATTGGAAGCTGGACCATGAGATGTAGCCCAAGAGAGGGGTGAATTCCTTTATCATTTGCTGTGTTATGTGTTTTTTGTTCACTGTTTATTGCTTCTGTTTATATACATCTTGAATGAGTAATTTCTATAAAGGATGTGCTGCAAAATTGATCCATTTTCATTTTAACACATAAATTAAAATCTTGCAAATATTTTCAAGAATACAAGTCTTCTTCATTTTTAGATCAGTAACATAGAAAATGGAGCACTTTTCTCAATAAATTTAACAACTTCAAATTCTTCCTCTGTCGAATTTTCATGAGCACTCATAGATATCTAGGTAAGTATTCCACATAGGGTTATCAGTTTTCCTCTGAATAATCCTATTCCTCCCAATGAAGGAATCATAACAGGATTTCCTAGAATTTCCCAAGTTCTTTCTGTCATAATCTTTACCTGTGTTTCTTCATCCAGAATACAGTCAATGTCGAAGTCTCCTATTCTTACTTCAATGCGGTCTTTTTCTTTGAAGATCTCTGATAAGCTGATATGGCGGTGGTCATTCAGGGTTTCTTTCATCTGTAGCAATACTTGTTCTGATTATTTCTGGGGTTCTATCATAATCTCAGTTGCTTGACCTTTCTCATGGTCTCCTTGTCTCATATTCATTCTTTCAACCTTAGAAATCATTATAGGGCAATCCAAAACTTCATGGTCAATAACTTTGCAACAGAGACAACTAGGTCTTCTACTAGGGAATTCCTTAGCCAGATGTCCTGGTTTTCTTCAATTGTAACAAATGGTTAATCCTTTCTTTCTCTTAAATGATCCCCAACCTTTCATGTACTATGCACTAGGATCATGGTAGCTAACCTACAAAAAATTATTTCTAGGATCCTGCATCTATTTGTTAGTCCAAACATTCTCTCTATGCATAGGTATAACATATCTTTCACTATTCTTATCAGATCTACTCATATCAAATCTTCTTTCATCTATTACTACCCTAGTTTTCAAGATAGGACAAATCTTATCAAACATACCTAGATCCATACTTTAGAAACAAAAATGTCCACTAATATTATCTTCAAAAGAGCACAAAGCTTCTATATCTAAAACATTTCACTATTCTTACCTCTATCAGAGCATAAAGCGTTCAGATCTTACCTCTTTTCTTTAGATCATACTTCTTTTCTTAGCACAGAGCTTCACAGATCGAGTAGAATAATGCACACTAGAGCGACAGATCTATGCACAGAGCTTTCACAATTTCAGGTCATATCTTCGCACAAAGCTTCTTTTTCTTCAGTTCCCAACAATCACAGTTTTAGTCTCGAAAACAGAACCATTTGTTGGCACAGGGAAAGACCCAAGGTTCAACGCTACAACAACGCACCAACAAAACCCTAACTAACAGCCCTTTCGACAACACCTGCGAAGCAGATGAAGTCTCACCCGAGGTAGAGGCAGGGGTGGTTGCAGGACTCAAATGTCTTCAACCTTAGTTGGGACACATATATGTGATTCTAACACTTAACATAGAACTCAACAGTTAACAATCATCAATATTCAGTCTTAGTTACATCGCAGTTAAACCCTAATTACAGAGTATCACAATATTCATTCAAATCTAAGGTATTTAAGCACTAAACATATCCACATAGGTAAGATTCATACCATTAAGCACATAACATTAACATATCTATCTACCATTCATCTATATTAAAGTACTAAGCAAGTAAACACATAAGCATATCAACACATCGCACAAAGCATAACAACACATCATGTACGTGGTTCACCCCCACCCTGGGGCTACGCCCACCAACTCTTCTCTTCTTTATTATCTTTGGTCATGCTTCTTACAAACACATAGCATCCAAGTTCTACTCCGCAGAGGACAAGATATCTGTGTGCACTCTGCCAGATCCTCCTTCTTCTTGCTAGGGTATAGCACCAAGCCTTCACACAGTCTCTTACAGTTACTTGCACTAGCCTTGCAAGTCTCACACAATATGCACAAAGCACTTACAACTCTTGATCACACAGATCCAACTCTAGCACTTAGCCATTCGTACTCACTATATCGCCTTAACATCTATTTATACATACAAAATAGGCCTAAGCATGGGTAAACCCATGGGCCAACATTCCCATACCCATTACATAATCCCGAATCCTGAAAAGGGCCCTAAAAGGGGCCGAGATCCCGTGATCTCCGCTTCGTCTTGTGCTTCACCTTCGACAGTCTGTTGAAGTCCCAAAATTAGGTCAAACATGACCAAGGTTCCTCAAAACTTGGTCAAGGGCCAACATTAATGTAACTTTAGAAGAAAAACATAAAGTATATAGATCACCATGGACATAGCACCAAATACAAATGAATTTTGAACATGAAATCCTTAACATATAAACAAGTATTAACTGCACAAATGGAGCATCAAATGTAGATGAATTGCAAACATTTACTCTCAACTAAATACTGGAAAGAAAAAACAATAATGGGGATAAACATTAATAGGAAAATACATACTTAGAACATCACCATGATGAATCTATGCTTCATGAAAGTACTGTACTTCTCTATTAATTCATAAGGATGTTTCGATAAATTGATACACAGTACAATATCTTCTTTGGCTGAAAGTAGAACCCTGATTACATCGCAAATGATAACTTAAATAACCCTTACATCACAGAAGCAATTACCAATTTTAATGAATGAAAGAGTTTAAAAATAAAAATGATATCTAAACAATCTCAAAATATTTGATCGAATGTCTTCAAATATGGAAAAATCAATAGTTGTTGGACACTCTATCACCAAGTCTGGAATTGCTATCTCCATTTTCCACCTGTTTGAACTGTTCGCCTAAAAATTTGAGTTTTTTGCTCATCTTTATCTTGAATTGTTGTGCTTCCTATATTTTGTAAATTTCCTTCGAGATGGTGAAAATAACCCTTTGGCCACTTCTAATATTTAGGATTAAGTTGTTGGCCTCATTAATACAATTTTATCACATCAAAATTACATGGTTGAATGACAAAATAATTGTTTTTTCTTGTTTTCATGTTGACCTGGTGTACATGCTCTAGCTGGAAACCAATCAGATGCTGACCTGGTGATTTAGTGGATTTGCGTAGCATAATTGTTGTGAATATGCATCTTGAACACTTGCACAATGCAAGCTTGCTGCACAAGCTCTGTTTCCTCCATAAAATATGCCTCTCGAAATATTTCCTGGAAATGCTCAATCTAATCCCTCTAAATATATATTTGATTCTTGGTTGACAATTCATTTCTGTTAGGTGTCTTACCAATGCTAAAATCATGCCCAAAAATTAGAAATTCAATGCTTGACTACCTTCATGAAAACTGGTACAATTCTTTGACTTGTTGGATTTCGCGCCTAGAAATATCAGATACATCTTCTACATGTCTTTAGTTTCCCTAAAAACTGCACCTTTGATCATACTTCAGTTATAATTTAGTGTGATAATGATGAACCTCAGAGCACAAAAAGTGTTTGGTGAGAATATCCAGATCTATCCTTGTAGAGCAATTTAATTCTTTTGGAAATTTAGATTCAATGCTTTTACCCACTGCTATTCATCGTCCATGGTAAACATGAGTTAGACCTTCACCAATTTCTCCCTGCCAGCAAATATTTTCCTCGACACGTCTATAACGCTCTCCCTAACTTTGTAAACTTGATATTTTTGGCATATGGATTGTATATGGACAATGGTGATAACCTTGAGATCTATGTAATAATACTTATGTGCTCAATTTTGAAAATTGGAACCATAGAAAATCCCTACGCAATCCTCCATTATACATGTTTGTTGTCGATTGGCACTCTGTACAATTGGTAATTTTTTGTTAACGCCATGGGAATGATCCCATATGATTCATGTGAAATTTTTTATATATGTTTATATATACAGGCCTCTTAACCCATATTCGACGCATTGTGCAATGAAACACCCATTGTGGTCTTCTCCTTCTGACTTGGCAGTTGGATCTAACTTGTGTTGAGTTGTGGCTTGGTGCTTAACTTGATAGCTCATGAACTTGACTTGAATAATTGGATATTGGGCACTTCGGGCCCAATATATTTCGAATTAAATAATTAAGCTCTGTATAAGGCTCGAGGGAAAATTTAGCTTAAAAAACCAAAATTTTGCCACAAACTATAATTTTTTTTTCTCAAAGAACACCAAAATCAAATGCAGTGAATCCAAAAGGCCCAATGACCTTTTTTTTAAACCATATTGGCCAAATTACTAAATTTTTACACAAGTCTACAAAAAATTTAGCATATGATAACATCGGCTCCAATGGGAATGGCATCCTCCGTGCGAGGTGCCAAAGAACTCGTAGACCTTGTGCCTGATCCATTGGGATGCTCCCAACTTTTCTGAGACCTTCAACCTACAAATTGTGACCTGATTTTCAACCAACCAACTATGCAACTGAAACTAAAAATCAAACTGAAACTGTTCATTGCTGCAAATTGACACTGTAGAATACTGAAAAATATGCTCAAACTGAGAGCTGAAAATACAATCTGAAAGCTAAAACTAAAACATACTGAAAAATATTCTTTCCCAACAAGCTTATTTGCACACTTACCTACACTACTTTGTTGCGCACAAGTGCCAAATTAAGTGAACTCAAATTTCCAGTAAAGCTAATCAAGTAGTTGCTCACATAATTTGACTGCTTGACTGTGCTTGAACATAATAGACACTAGAATTTGTGATGGCAAGGTAAACTCATAATACTTTTGTTTCTCACAGTGGAGACATGGCTGTGAATTTAAGCTGAGAAACCTTTCCATATATTTAGCTACAAGATCATAGAAATCATGGTTTCCAAATTTTGTTTGTTGATCCCCAATATCAAAGGGAAAAGGTAGCCATGTGTCATTTTGCTTCTGCTGAAATAAAACTTCACAAGGAAGACTCTAAAATGAAGGAATTTGGGGTATTTCCTGATCTTCTAGAGCTTTGAGCTCTCTCTCAATATCTTTGGAAAATTCATCCAAAAACTAAATCTTGACCTTTGAGCTACATTTACATGACTTTAAATAAGAAGACAAAAATGCAGAAAAGTTTTCATCACCCCCATCTTCAATGCACATATCGTTCCATTCTATAAAAAATTTAATGGAATGAGAGTCTGCCAAAAACTCTGCCTCTTCCATACATGTTTCCAAAAAGACAACCCACAAATTTGTAATAGTTCTAATATATCTAGCAGGCAAACCTTCAGCCCAACTCCTACACTTCCCTTGGAATGAATCATAAAAAAGTCTGATGAAAACATCTTCATGCTTGACTCTAAGAAACTCAGTAAAGTAAAAAAAGTTTGAGATATGCTTCAAAGTCAAACTCATATCATATCCACTAAATTTTGGATCATTTCTTAAAATATATTCATCCTTGGATAAAGGATTCAGGAAACCATAAATCTGTGAAAAGTCCAAACATGCCTACGTTGAAACAACTGTAGCAACATTTGAGTTCTTCATCAAATCCAGTGGAGTCACTAGTACCTTCTTCAAGTTTTAAAACCTTCAAACAATGGAGTCGCCATTGATACTTTGACATCTGGATACAACTGATAATGGAGTCACCAGGTAGATGATTTACAACCTTCTTGTGTCTGAATGTATTCCACCATCAACAATCATATCTGAACTTTGCCGTTTATCCCAGGGAAGATTTCACCTTCGGTCCCCAACAATGACGCCAAAAATGTTATCACTCTGTAATTTCCTTTGGCTGCAAGAGGGAAACCATAGAGGTAACCACAAACCACTTTAGGTTGTATTCTGACCTATACAACTAGAGAGGGCTCTCTCAAATATGTAAAGACTGAAAACACTAAAAAATATTTGGTAATGAGCATACAAAGGTCATATTATGCAATATGATAGGTTTTGTTTTTGTTTTAAAAGGGTTGGTAAGACAAGAAAGAGAAGGAAACCATTGGGAAATAGATTCAAAGCCTGAACTTAAAAATATTGAGTCAATAGTTGGTGGTGTACTCTCAAAAGGCAAAGGAAAATCAAGTTTTGTTCTTTAGCAAATGATCATCATTTGGATGGCAGCAGAAGAGAGAAAAGGGAAACCCATTACACTTAGAGCACCTAACAAAGGGTGAGTTATTAATGTAAATTTAGAAGAAAAATAGAAAGGAGATAGATCACCATGGACAGAGAACCAAATATAGATGAATTTTGAACATGAAATCCTTATCATATAAACAAGTATTCAGTACATAAATGGAACATCAAATATAGATGAATTCCAAACATTTAATCTTAACTAAATACTAGAAAGGACAAACAATAATGGAGATAAGCATTAACATGAAAATAAATATTTAGAACATCACCATGATGAATCTCTACTTCATAAAAGACCTGTACTTCTCTATTATTTCATAAGGATATTCTGATAAATTTATACACAGTACAATAACTTCTCTGGCTGAAAGTCGAACCCTGATTACATTGCAACTGATAACTTAAATAGCCCTTACATCACATAAGCAATTACTAATTTTAATGAATGAAGGAGTTTAAAAATAAAAATGATATTTAAACAATCTCAAAATATTTGATCGAATGTCTTCAAATCTGGAAAAAATAGTAGTTGTTGGACACTCTATCACCAAGTCTAGAACTGCTATCTCCATTTGCCACCTGTTTGAACTATCTGCCTAAAAAATTGAGATTTTTGTTCATCTTTATCTTGAATTTTTGTGCTTCCTATATTTTGTAAATTTCCCTCGTGATGGAGAAAATAACCCTTTGACCACTGCTAATCTTTAGGATTAAGTTGCTGGCCTCATTAATACAGGTTTATAACATCAAAATTACATGGTTGAATGAAAAAAAAAAGTTTTTTCTCATTTTCATGTCGACCTGGTGTACATGCTCCAGCTGGAAACCAATCAGATGCTGACCTGGTTCTTTGGTGGACTTGCGTAGCGTAATCAATGTGAATATGCATCTTCATCACTTGTGCAACACAAGCTCCCTGCACAAGCTATGTTTCCTCCATAAAATCCGCCACTCAAAATATTGCCTGGAAATGCTCAATCTAATCCCTCTAAATATGGATCTGATTCTTGGTTGACAATTCATTTCTTCCAGGTGTTTTACCACTGCTAAAATGATGCCCAAAAATTGGAAATTCAATGCTTGACAACCTTCATGAAAAATAGGACAATTCTTTGACCTGTTGGATTTTGCAGCTAGAAATCTCAGATACATTTGCCACATGTCTTTAGTTGCCTAAAAAACTACGCCTTTGATCATACTCCATTTATCATTTGGTGTGATAATGATGAAACTCAGAGCACAACAAGTGTTCGGTGAGCATATCCAGATATATCCTTGTAGATCAATTTACTTCTTGTGGAAATTTAGATTCAATGATTTTACCCACTGCTATGCATCGTCCATGGCAAACAGGCGTTTCACCTTTATCAATTTCTCCCTTCCAGCAAATATTTTCCTTGACATGTCTATAACGCTCTCCTTGGATTTGTAAACTTGATAGTTTTGGCATATGGATTGTATATGAACAATGGATATAACCTTGAGATATATGTAATAACACTTATGTGCTCAATTTTGAAAATTGGAACCAAAGAAAATCCTTGCACAATCCTCCATTATACATGTTTGCTGTCGATTGGCGCTCTGTAGAGCTGGTAATTTTTTGTTAATGTTGTGGGAATTATCCCATATGCGTCATGTGAAAAAGTTTACATATGTTTATATATACGGGCCTCTTGACCCATATCTGATGCATTGTGCAATGAAATGCCCATTGTAGGCTCATCTTTGTGACTTGGCATTTGGTCTAATCTGTGTTGAGTTGTTGCTTGGTGCTTAGCTTGATAGCTCATGAACTTGGCTGTTGAGTTTAAATAGTTAAACTCTGTACATATATTTTGATTTAAATAGTGAATCCCAAAGGTTCAATGACCCTTTTTTTTTAAACCATCTTGGTCAAATTACTAAATCTTTACACAAGTCTACAAAACATTTAGCATGCGATAACATAATAAATGGTCAAATCAAGTATATGAGGATCCTTACGTTTCTATTAATACATGCGATCAATATTGTTTTGAAGATCCTCATGAGTTTCATCATGATCTTGAATTGGATAATGCATTTTCAAATCCATTTTTTCGATCAAAAGAAGTCAAGAAATTCGTTAATGCTATGCATACTAATGTTATATGCATTGTTTCTTTCGATGACATGGGTGGGTTCAAGGGGATTCATATGTTTTTAAATCCTTTATATTCCACCTTGGATTATGATGACCCTATTCCTATTGGAAAGATTGCAACTGATAACATTAAGATGTTTGATGAGTCCATTGACCCTATCTTTGATATTCAAACTTTGAACAAACTTGAAGTCCTTGATCCTATTGATGCTTTCGATATAAGGTGAAAAAATCATCTTGTTGGTTGGCACATTGTTAAGCCCTAGACAAAGCCCCATGTTATGTATAAAACCACTTATTAAGCCCTAGAAATTGAATTATTACATTCTATTGTTGTATGTGTAGGTCATATAGAACCCATCATTACACCCTTTCATCAAAATTGTACCCCTTTGTATCCTATATCATTTTATCACATTATATTGTATGTTGAATTGGATATATTGTAAATGAGGTTTCCCCCTCAAAGTGGACTATAATTCATTGAATTTTTATCATTTTTAAGGCATTGGATCATAACATTTGGTATCAGAGCATTGATCTTAGGTTTTTTCTTCTCCAAGAAAGTCATCTTAGAATTTTATCTATACAATCTTTTCTAGGATGATTCAGATAGAAAAAATTGGAGATTATTTAGAATACATATCAAGGTATCTGGGGTTAATATTTTAGCTTTTGGATCATTATGATTTTGGATATACTCCCTGTGGAAGATGGCGTTTCTGACTTGTCCTATTATTAGTCTCAAATAAGTGTTTTGGGTGAAATGGTCATATCGTCTTCTATAAGGATCCAAACTGAGTGAGAATAGGTTCATTTGACATAGGAAAGTCTGTAGTATTTTTGGTACAAGTTTTAGAATAATATATCAAATTTTGGGTGCTTGACATTCTGTACAAGTTTTCTGTCCCATAAATGCCAAAAAATAAGAAATATTTGGGAAGGTTACCCTAACTTCCACTTGGCACATCCAATTTTGGTCAGACCTATGGAATTAAAGAGAGGACATATCAGAGTACTATAGGACAAAACTTCATACTTATAGGGGCTGAAATTTCATAAATACACAAGAAGGAAGGTCAGCCAGAGGAACAAACTCCAAATTAAGAGTTTGAAAGGTACATAACTTGCGATTGACATAACTTTTTATTGGAAGATATTTTTTTGGTGATTCAAAATTTGTGATAAAGAGGAAAAATAGGTGCAAAGAATCAAATAATATACTCAGTTGGTTACTCTCCACATGGGCGATACATCTCTAATATGGTGGGAGAGTCGAACTCAAGCGAATCTAGTACAACATGGTAAAATCATTTCCTCTTGGGTTGAATTCATTTCTACATTAAGAAAGAAATTCTATCCTTTGGAATATACTCAACCATCTATGATTGAATGGTTACATATAAAACAATTAAAAGGGAAAAATGTTCAAGCTTATACACAAGAATTCAAGAAGAAGGATTTAGCATTGGAAATTACATTACACACTTGTGAAACTCTTCTTAAATACATTGGTGGTTTACATTCTTATCTTCACCATACTGTTTTGATGTTTAATCCTACTAATATTGATGAAGTGTCAGTAAAAGATACTCATATTGAAGCTAGAAAGGGAAAACATGGTATCGAGGATGTGTCTTGGGACTTCAAGAAGCAGTCAAAGGGAAAGAAGACAACCACCATGAATAAATTTAAAGAGAATATTACATGTTCCCATTGTGGTAAGAAGGGATATGAGGAGGACAAGTGTTGGAAATTGAATCTTGAGGTGTTACCAAAGAAGTTTTAGGACAAGGAGAAGTACAAGACAACTATTACAGTGCAACAAGACCTTGGGTCAGATTCCGATGATGAGACAAATATTGTCGCTATGGGTGTTAAAGGTGTATCATTTTCTATTTCAAGTTATACTATTCAATATTATAAGTTCGAAAATGATGATAAGAAACAAAATGAGATTTTCCATGTAAGAGTCATAGTGAAGCAAACAAAGGTAGATAATTTGCTTGACAATGGGTCTCAAGTTAATTTGATTTCATAAGAAATTGTAAAGAAGTTGGGATTAAAAACATAACCTCATTAGAGCCTTAACTTTTGGGTTTGGTACAAAAATATGCTCAATTACAAGTGACTAAACAATGTAGACTTCAATTTTCAATTACTTCCAAGTTGATTGATGAGGTTGTATAAGATGTTGTCCCTCACGACATGAGTAGAATAGTCTTGGGTAACCCATATATGATAAAAAATCCATATTCTCTTGTGTGGAGAATAAATATAATATTTTCAAGTACAAGGTTGAATATATTGTTAAATATCACATGATTAAAACTAATGAATCTCTAATGAGTATAGGACAAATAAAGAGACTTGTCAATGCTAGCAAATCTCTTGTTCTCATGCTTGAGAGACAAGGAGAACAATATGTATCAGATGCTTCTCCATATTGTGGTCCAGGTCATCAATATGAATTTGTGAATTCATTTGGTAAAACTTTTCAGAGGATGAAGTAGTCTGTTGATTCATTTCCCTTGGAAACAATGTATTCCTTATGATTTCTAGTTAGTTGTTTATGGTTAATAGGCATGGCAGTGAATGCAAGAGATTGTGGAAGTAGGGAAATTGATGTTTATATCAACAATATAATTGAAGTTTTTATCATGGTTGGAAAATTTGTTGTAATGCACCAGGTTTTCAATATCCAGTCACGATGGGTGGATTCTGGATAAGTGGGGAGGCGATGCTCTCATTTGATTGATGTATAAAGAATTTTGGAGGTCCAAAATATCCCTAGTGGGGAGGTGTGATCTAGGAGGATCCAAATATCTCAAAAATAAATTGTCTCCAATGCCGAAACAAATGGTACCATTGTGTAGTGCTCGACGCTAGCTTTCCAATGTTCTAAATTTCTCCTCAAACATACGTCATATGAGGAATATATTGTGAAAAAAAGTTTTCATCAAACATGGGAAATGATGACAGGGTAGTCTATACTGATGACGTCAACATGAAGTAAAAAACTGACATGGAAAAAAAATATACTTCCATCTTTCATAGATATAGTCTGTACAGATGAAATTGACATGCTGATGTGGTAGCCTGACAGGCTTCCACGTGTCATGATGATGCCAACATCTGTACGAATGATGTCAACATTCATACAACTGACGTGGTAGAGTGACGTTGACGACCATATATTTGATGTGTCAGGATGACGTCAACATCCATACAACCAATGTGGTAGGATGATGTTAGCATATGTATAGGATGACATCACCATCCATACATCCATACAATCGATGTGGCATGTGATGTCATGATGATGATGTGACAGGCCATATGATGATGTCAGTATCCCATTCAACAGGTCGTACGATGATGTCAGAAGCACCATGAATAGGTCTTATGATGATGTCAACATCACAGTCAACAAAGCGACCAATGAGAGACTACCATGTGGCACAATCAGAAGACACCACGTGAAACCTTGTAGAAGGTCAAGATTACCTAGAAGATTCCACCAAATTTGGAGAATACCACTATATTTGGCAGAAATCCTCCAAATCTGGAAAAATCCCACCAAATTTGGAAAATATGTTCTTATTTAATATTGGAATGTAATTGAGGAGGAAAAAATTGGCATGAAAACCGTGGTATGGACTGACACAACATTTGAGTTTTTTCAGAGAGGGAGTCCTGAGAGCCTTTTCAGAACACTATTGACTATATAATCAACAGTATTAGAATTTCAAGAAGAGTCTAAATATGAGCTCTATTTCTGAGTTGGAGCAACCAAAAAGAAAAGTGCTCAGAGATTTTTGGCATGCAGATCGAGACAATACAAATCTGATAGGGTGCAACATTGGAGTTTATGCTAGAGGGGGTGTCCCAAGGGATAGTTCAGAAGTATATTGACTTTATTCTCAAAATTATATCCCAGTCCAGACAATTTTACCAGAGATCATTGAATAAGGGAATCACACTAGAGCTAGAAACAATCCTTGAAAAAATAATTAAACAACTAAGAAATCAAGCAATTATAGAGTACCTCGTCAAATAGAATAACCTACTAGTGGAAGATGCAACATGGGAAGATTAGTTCTTCATACAAAAGAACCCATGGTTAGTCAAGTCTTGAGGACAACACTTGTTTGAATAGGAGGAGCATGTTAAGCCCCCCCAAAAGCCCCTTGTTATGTATTAAACCCCTTATTAAGCCCTAGATATCGAATTATTACATTCTATTGTTATATGTGTACGTTGGCTAGAACCCTTCATTGCACTATTTCATCATAATTGTACCCCTTTGTCAACCAAATCACAGTTAATCAACCAAATCGCAATATCGCGATTTCGAGGTTCGCAGATTCAACGACTAGGAGTAAAATCATCCGATACTGCGAACTCCGAAAAAGGGATTAAAGACTAAACACACTTAATAAAAGGTTGAACTGAATTAATTAACACCTTAAATGACCTTCAACCCGTACAACCTACAGATTGAGTTTTAAACGTTGTCGGGATCTCCCCGAATTGCGAATTATCAAACATTTATGGCATTTATTAAGAAATTTAGTGAGGTGACTGATAGTAAGATCCCATTTTATTTCTAAATTATTTTATTGAATGATTTAAACATTCTGTCAGCAAGGAATCACATAGACTTAAGTGCTCAAAGTGAAAAGGTTTCAGTTATTATCTTAGATTTCTTTCTAATTTGCGCAAAGCCAAGTTCACGAAGATAACCCGTCTGTGTTTCCATTTTCTGTGACAGGGGATCTAATTGCAAGGTTCTACATCATGGCTCTGGGAAAAGCGTCCAAGGCAGCTGCCGAGAGTCCAGGTCAAGGTTCAAATATTATTTCTGATACCTCGCCTAGAAGTATCAATACTGTCAAAACATGGACGTATGTCTCCGACATTCTGCAATCCGAGCTGATAGATTGTCCAGATGATTCCAGTGATAACGAGAAAGATGACTTGTCCACCAAATACAAAATTGTTGCTCAGTCGGAGATGCACAAGATAGCAGCAAGGCCACAAATTTTTCCCTATTATGATATGATCAGATGGGCGCTGGACCATGTAAACATCCTGACTAGGACAATTTTCAATGAACAAAAAGTGGCAATTGGGACATTTAGACCAGAGAATTTACATGAAATGTATAAATTGTCTCCCACACTAGACCTTACTCACAATGCTAGATTCTTGGAGGGTTTCAAAAAGAACAAATGCGAGCAGTTTGGGAAAAGCTTATCCGATCTTATCAAAGACTAGGTTTCACACCCCGCGAAATAGGGCCGATACTAATGGAATTTATTCAATCTCATCGCTAGTACCATAATTCATGTATATAGCAATGATGGTTTGCAGACTGTATGGGAAGGAGGACACCTCTCACTTGTTTCTCCCATGGGTACCACTTATGCACACAGTAG
>ML815029.1:104630-148584 GCA_009831015.1 Picea engelmannii | reverse complement strand
TCTTTATTAGATTTCAGCCATGCAAAAGTAGAGGCTATGACCTTGGAGGAAATGAAATTAGTGGACATTGAGTTTAAGAAACATGACCCTAATAAGGTTGTGAGTAATAACATGGTGAGTTGTGGGCTGAAGAGATACGAACATGAAGACTCACCTCATGAAGAAATATTTCAAGGTGCGAGGTCCTACTCTGAAGTCTTAAGCCGGGTTCAAGCTCTGCTGCCCGGTGATATAGTCAATTTTTATACATTCCAAGAGCACAAGAGGAGTTGCCTCCCTAAAGTTTTACAGGGTGGAAACTCACAACCTCCGAGTATACAACAAGTAGAAGATAAAAGTTCAGTGGGTGCGAACCCTAGAAAACAAGAGACTCAGGACAAGTAAGAGGAAACTAAGATCTCAAATCAGGAAGAAGAGATCCCCAACCAAGAAGAAGGAAACCCAGATATAGTTACCAAGGAAATCGACAGCCCCATTGCATCCATCACTCCCTTACAATTCACAAAGGGGAACCCTGATACAGAGTGGATATTCAAGGAGGGCCTGACACCTATTTCTGTAGAAGAGTTGCCTCCTAATGAATTCTTCTTCAGTAAGAAAAGGAAGGCCGTGGTGAAGCAAGAAACATACCAAAGAGCGGGCGCAGTAGCTAAAAAATACAAAATCCTGGCAGATGGGGAAGCCTTGGAAGAGGAATAATTCGTCGATGAGATAGCAGGAACATTGGGGGCTTACGCAACATCCAACCAATATTCATTCGGAACTTTGAGGGCATAGTTGAAACAAAAGAACCTATTGATAAACAAGTTGGAGGCTCGGTTAGCAACGACAAAGACAAATGCCAAGGAGGAAGAAAACAAAGGTTTCGAGCAAGCCAGAGTGACTGATCAATAGGAAATCGAGAGACTTAAATCCGACCTTGAGCAGATGCATCAGTTAGCACAAACAAGCCAAACGTAGGTAAGTCAACAGGAAGAGAAAATAAAACTGTTGTAGTCTAAATTAAATTCTATTGAAAACCAGGTCATAGACATAACAATATTCCAATCCCAAGCCACAGAAATACGAAATAATGTAGAAGTAGCTCAACATGATCTACTTTCCAAAGTAGAAACCATACAGAATCATTTTCATATGATAGAAAAAGCATCGAAGGATATCTCCTCGGGAGAAAGAGAAGCGACAACAACTCAGATTTCTTTACAAGAAGATGTTATAGCAACATCAAAAGAAGAGGTGGCCATTAGTTCCAGGCTGTCTATCCCAGAGCAAGCTAGAGGTAATCCTACTAAAGGCATGGGAACATAATATATATGAGAGCAGAAAAAGAGCTAAATATATGAGAGATGCTTGTGAAGAGACATTCAGCTTGATAACTAAAAAATTGTTAGATCTCGATAAAGAAAGTAGTGTTGGAACACTGGGAAACATTAACATAGCCAAACATCTGCTGGATATCAAGGAAAATGGGGAAAGAGGACATATTGAATTATCCCAGTTAGGTCAGGTCAATATCGTCCAAGTGGATAAATAGTTGATAAGACCAAGCTTGCAATTGTGGTTTATCATCACGGAAGATCTACAAGTAGGAAAATGATTGCCACAGTTGGCAAAGGATTGTTACACTTTCGAGGAGAACAGTCAAGCCGAACCTTCCAAGCTTATAGCCCAGTTGGCAAAGGATTGTTACACTTTAGAGGCGAACAGTCAAGCCGAACCTTCCAAGTTGATAGCCCAGTTGGTAGAAAAGTGTGTTTTTTGTATCGAGCAGGGGAAAGGGCAGAGTTTTGGAGGCAAGTAATGATAGATGCTAATCCCATCCTATTTTTGGAGCCATAGAACAAGAAAATAAAATGCCCTACCCACGTGGAGGAAGACAAAAGACAAGGAAGTGAAACGCTTCATTTTCCATTTGTAACCAAAATTTTTAGAATGATTAGAATTCAAGGAATTTTAAAATTTTGTATAAGTATAATTTTGGAAAAAGAGAGAAAGGGGGATTTTTTCCTTTGGGTGATTGTAATAGAGAATATCTCTTACGCCAGAATTAATACAAGGCAAATTGAAGACTCTTTTTTCCGTGAAGACTGGGTTATGTGTTTCTTCTTTTGTTTCGTATTTCACATCATTTCTCATGTGTCTTTAATGAATGCTTAGCTGCAATTTAGTACAACCGCTACTCTGGTGGTCATTTTTTTTAGTTATCTAATCGTTTACAACTTTTCCTCTGTATCGTCTATCAGAAGGTACAAGACCCGTGAATTGTTTAGATTTCTATATCATATGCTTCATTAAAGTTTTTCTTACTTATCTTCTTCTTCTGTCACAATGTGAGATTCTTCCCTGATTGATGCCTCACATTGTTCAATAGATCTATGTTTTCTTTCGCTTCATGCATGGTTTTAAATTTTAACTCAGTTACAAAAAATGACCTATGATTTCTTTATACTATTAATTCGATTGTGGGATTCTTTCTTGTATAATCTAAAGGTGAAACATGAACCAACATTTTACAAAAACTATGTTCCTTTATGAATGTCCTTGTGGCATGACAACCCAACTTAGAACCTGGTCTCTCAGATCAAACCAACCTCACTTTAAACCTTTTCGATACCATTATGAAAACTGCTACTACCTGGGTTGAACTTGAACGTTCATGGGCAACCATTGAACGAGATATAAACATTCATGAATAATTAGAAGCTAGACCCAGACAACTTAGAAACCAGCCTTAGCTTCTTTTCCCAGTTGTTTTCTCCAGTTACATCTTTCACACTTTTTGGATGCCTAGACTCAAAACTTTATATCCTTAAGTACAGACTCTGAAACAAAATATTTTTGGCGCCGTTGCCGGGGACGGAGATTCGAAATCATTTTTCCCTGGGAGAATGACATTTACAAGTTTCTACTTTTTGATAGTGAACAAAGAGTGAACACCTTCTAAAGGCTAAGTTTTTATTATTCACTTGGAGACTCCACGTTAAGTAATCTAGCATTCGGTCGAAGGAACACCAGACAAAATCCATATGGTAAACAAACCACGCCTGTTCCCGATCCCGAAAGAATACTAAAATGAAGAGGTTCCCTTAAGACAACTGCTGTGGGATACCAACTTAGATACACAGAACCCAAGGCCAAGACCGCAATCGAAGCATTGACTTCGCAAGGAGCTCTCATCGAAACCCTCTCCGAATAAACAAAGACAGTTGAGGCCAAAACCCTAAACCCAAATTTAGCTTTCCCAGAAATTAAATCTGAAACTCATACGACTACCTCCTGCGTAAACGAACGTGAAAATCCCTCGGTAAATCTCGCATCGATTGATACCCCTATAAACATTCAGTTGGATTTCCCCACCCAACTAAGTCTCAAAGAGTATACCATATACTCGGATTCCACACCTGCAAGTTCCCCCATTTACATCTCTTGCAAGTTAGAGGAACCAAGCCCCCGTATCCCGTTTCCACCTTTTTTAGTCTTCTTGTCTCCCGAAGAAGCTAAAGATTCGCTATACATCTTCCAAAATCCTCTGTACAACATATCGGTTTCCTCTCCTAGAGTATCTATGGCTGCGGTAGGAGGAGTGGGATGCCAAGCGCCACCCCCACCACCCAGGATTTTTGCTAAAGTAGCTGCCAGATACGCCCCTCTGGTCCTCCCAGTACCCCTGCATGACCTGCCTGAAAACTACATGAAAAACCTACCTAAGTTTACAGGGGAAGGAGACCTAACCGCGACCGAACATATAAATTTATTTGACCAATTCATGGATGTTGGCCCTTGACCAAGTTTTGAGGAACACTTGGTCATATTTGACCATTTTTGGACTTCGACAGCTTGTTAAAGATGGAGTGCAATGTGAAGAGAAGATCATGGAAGCTAGACCCCTTTCTTGGGTCCTTTTTGGGTTTTTGGGAATAATGTAATGGGTATGGGATGTCGGCCCATGGGTTTACCCATGTTTAGGCCTATTTTGTAAAGTATAAATAAGTAGCTAGGCAATGTAAGAAAGGAGGAGAAGATAAGATAAGTGCTAGTAAAGGCTTTGTGTATATTGTGTGACTGACTTGCAGAGCTGAGTGCAACTGTTGTAAGTGATGAGTGCATGAATTGTAAGAAGGCTCTATGCTAGATCTAATTGGGGAAGGAGGATCTGGCAAGGTGCACACAGATCTCCTGTCCTATGCAGAGTACAATTTTGAGCTCTGTGTTGTAACCCGATTGACCAAAGCTAATAAAGAAGAAGAAGACTTTGTGGATGTAGCCCCAGGGTGGGGGTGAACCATGGTAACTCTGTGTGTTGTGTTCGGTGCTTCGACCTAATGTGTTGGTCTCTTTTCATGTGTTGTGCTTTGATATGATTATGCTATGTTCTTTGCTATGCTATAATTAGATAGATCCACTTTGCTTTGTGATTCTTAGGTGTATGGGTGCAGATCTGACATATATGAAAGTGATGAGTGCTAAACCTATTTTGCTATTTCTAAGTGCTAACTTAACCTAGATCTAAGTGAATGCTGCGGTGCTTTGTGCTATCTGCAGAGTGCCATGAGGGTTAAATACTGATGAATGATCTATGCTAAAGTGTTTTCTAAGAGTTAGAATCACAGATCCGTGTCCCCGTTAAGGTTGCAGACACCTGAGTCTTGCAACCACCCCTGCCTCTACCTCGGGTGAGACTTCATCTGCTTCGTAGGTGTTGCCGAAAGGGCTAATAGTTAGGGTTTTGTTGGTGTGCTGTTGAATCATTGAACCTTGGGTCTACCCCAGTGCCAACAAATGGTTCCATTGTCGGGACTTGAAACTGTGATTGCTGGGAACTGAGGAAGAAGAAACTTTGTGCAAAAGAAAGCTCTGTGAGTAGATTTGTTGCCCTAGTGCGCAAATTTTTACTCGACCTGTGAAGCTTTGTGCCAGGAATAAAGTCATATTTGAAGAAAGGAAGATTAGATCCAAATAAAATAAGTGAGATCTGAATCCTCAGTGCTCTAAGAAAAGTAAAAGTGGAAATTTCTGAAAGAAAGAGGTTAGATCTTCAGAAAAGAGGTAAGATCTGTAAGCTCTGTGCTCTAATAAAGGTAAGAATAGTCAAAATTTCTTAGATCTGGAAGCTTTGTGCTTTGTAGAAGTAAG
Source organism: Picea engelmannii (assembly GCA_009831015.1). Taxonomy (NCBI): domain Eukaryota; kingdom Viridiplantae; phylum Streptophyta; class Pinopsida; order Pinales; family Pinaceae; genus Picea; species Picea engelmannii. The sequence continues at coordinate 143,451 of ML815029.1, read as the reverse complement.
ATAAGTGAAATTTTTTTGTTTCTAGAGCATGTATCTAGGTATGTTTGATAGATTCTGTCATAGCTTAAAAACTAGTTCATTAATAGATGAAAGAAAGTTTGATATGAATAGATCTGATAAGTATAATGATAGATATGTTATACCTATGCATAGAAAGAATGTTTGGACTAAAAAATGGATGCATGATCCTAGAAATAATTTTCTGCAGGTTAGCTATCAAGATTCTAGTGCACAGTACAGAAGAGGCTGGGGATCATTTAAAAGAAAGAGAGGATTAATCCTATGTTACAGTTGCAGAAAACCAAGCCATCTAGCTAAGGAATGATAATGGTAGAAGACCTAGTTGTGTTTGTTGCAAATCTAGGGATCATGAGGTATTGGATTGCCCTAGAATGAATGCTAAGCTTGAAAGGATAAATATGAATGAAGAAGACCATAAGGCAGATCCAGAAAAGGAAGAAACCCAACAAGAATCATAGAAAGTATTAATACAGATGAAAGAAACCCTGAAGGAACATAAAGATGTCCGATTACCAGAGATATTCAAAGAAAAGGAGCAAGTCGAAGCAAGAATAGGGGACTTCGACATTGACTGTATTCTTGATGAAGAAACACAAGTGAACATTATGCTAGAAAGAACTTGGGAAGCTATAGGGAATCCTTCCATGATTCCTTCGTTGGGAGGAATAGGACTATTCAGAGGAAAACTGATGATGTTATGTGGAAAACTTTCTCAGATACCTATGACAGTCAATGGAACTTCAACAAAAGAAGATTTTTAGATTATCAAATTCATTGAGGACAATGACCCGTTTACTATGCTACTCAGAAAACCTTGGATGGAAAGAGATCAAGCCAAAAAGAAGGAAGAAGATGAGGTTTTAGAACAATAGAGACAAGAGTTAAAATATTTCATGACTAAAAGGATCGCACAGTTGATAGAAGAACAAGAGAACCGCTCGAATCCATATGACACTAGAAGCCCAGATGTTGAGGCCAAATCTACACAAAAGGATGAAATTTCTACCCCAGACAAAGAAGAAGTGATATACCTAAACCCTAGGAGAGAATCTCACCAGCACGAAGTGACTATGTCCAAGGAAAACAAGAATCAAAATGGGAAGAGAATCAGTGAGATGAAGCTCACTGGAAAGAAGGCTAGAAAGCTAAGTAAAAAGAAGGCTAATATTGGAAAATTACAGGAGATCCTAGAGGGTACCTCGCAACAAGACACTTTGCAGAATTGGAGCTTCACCGGGATATCAGAACAACGACATATGCCACTTCATCGAGGTGAAGTAATATAGCCGTTGGAATCCAATATAACCGTTCGAATGCCACTTTGAACGGGTCAGAAAGAATTTATGGCTCACCAATAGACCGTTCGACCACGCCATAACAGAAAGAACATAAGTTAATGCAACCTCATACCCGTTGCAAGCAAACCATTGCTATGTTTCCCTACTTAGTCCGTCGCGCCATGCATCAAGAATACTTTTTGCTAAGTGAGAATTTGAGACCGAAACCTGAGATTAATTCACCCTGTGATCATTGCCTTGTACCCATACTGTTCATTGTAGTCTCTGAATTCATTTTAGACCCGAGCTAGTTGACCCAAGCTTGTATGTCGGACGAGCTTAGTGCTGCTGAGAAAGTAGTTGAAGAAGTTTTGATTGACTTAATGACTCAAAGAGTCATGTCAGAGCGAGGATTATCTACAGGAGTCCAAGCATCGTCAACGAGAGGACCCCAGGCCTCCCCTTCCACTGCTCGCGCCGATCCATCCTGGCCGACCAATGAGAAACAGACCAAGCATAGGGATGACATCGCAAATGCCAATCTTATCCCATGCATTCTACCTACTTACTTACCACCTATAAGCGGTGCCATCAACTGTGACAGTGTACCTCATGACTTTGAGTACACTTTGATCACTGCATACCTTCTGAAAGGGGTGCACACAGTTCGTGTTGACTAGGATAAGCTCACAACATTGAGATTTAGTGATTTTAACCTTGGAGATCGTAAGGTTTACAACATGTTAGCCCTGCATAAGTACTTAACCAGGACCAAAGGAAAGAATTCTATGATTGTCCCGCAGTCATGGACCCAGAACCTTGTGTAGTCCACATTGCTTAATGTAATGAAGATCCCACACTTTGGCCGACACCAAGAAGTCAACGCATGTGTCAATTTGCTGCTGTCCTACTACCATGGAGGATACTTATGGTTGGACCACCACATCATTGTGGATCCAACCTTGATCAATCAGATCACTGGACTTAGTATGCAAGGTCCTGACCCATAGGAGTTTTACCCTAGAAAGACCTCAGACTGAGCACTAGCACAGAGAATAAAAGACACTTATGGCAATGTCGAGAAAGGCACTCAAGGCTACAAGGTAGCCTCTATCCAGAGTGGCGCAATGCGCCTTGCCTATTAGCTGATCATGGGAAAGATAGTTCGCAAGAATAGACCAACACAAGTGACTAGATCTGTAGTCGACCTCACAGGGAAGTGTGCCGAGGGACTACAGATGAACTAGGCGCAGTACCTTGTAAACCAGCTAGAGCTTGATTGAAGAGAAGCGCAAGAACAAGGGTACGAGTTCCACTTTAGTTGGTTTCTCATACTAATCGCTTTCATTGCCTGGGAGCTACCAGAAGGTGCCACGTTTCGAGAGATCGAACCCTTTGAACCACTAGCCGTGAAGTTCTATACGCTGTGGTACTCTAGGGACATGAATAAGCAGTGGCAGTCCAATGCCGTCTTCCACGCTTATTACAACCAATTGAAGAATGAAATCCAGTCTACACCGCACCTCACCCAAAACAAACTTCATAGATTTAAACCTTTGATGAAATTCAGCGCGGACCACCACTTCACCTATATCACAGCGCACGCCGATGAACACAAACAACAACTCTAGTCGTACTACAAGTTGACAGAAGAAGACTTGGAGCATATTACCAAGGAATGGTCAGCGGACCTCCTTGTTGCAGTGGACCCTGTAGAAATGTCCGACGTGGAAATCCCTGAAGCTATGCCAGATACACCTGGACCAAGAAATACCAAGAAGGATGATGAAGTTCAAGATATCCATAGCACATCCACGAAGACTACTTCGATCTCACCTACGCAGGGAGGTGATGGTGAAGAACTAGGTGGCACAGAGGTTGAGAAAAACAAAGGCGAGGTTACTCTGCCTAGAGAGAAGGAGGATCCCACTAAGAAAAGGAAGATTACCCCACCAAATCCCTCATCCTGAAAGAAAAATAAGGCCACCCAGAGTACGTTTAAGACTACCCTCACACCGAATGACTTCGACTTCTTAATCACTGCGCTGAATGATGCTTCACTAGAGATCACAGAAAAGCAAGAAGCGAAGCAGGAGGAGGTATTAAGCCAAATCAGGGGTGAACTTCAAGAAGTACTTCAGGCACTCCAGTCCATTTGAGTAGTTTCTACAACTCCCTTGACAATTGGAACAACAGGAATAGGTGATGATCCCACCCAATTACACCAGGTCACCGAGAAAGTCGAAGCTTGCCTTCGACGAGCTCAAGAAGACACAGCGCAGGCCACCCAGGCTTTGACACAAGTACAAAGCGCACTTGTAGAACAATAGAGTAAGGAAGAATGGGAAAATCTTTCCCTGCAAGCGAAGTGGGATGAGGAAAAAGCACAGTTATAGTAGAGCAAGGACCAGTTGATAGTAGAGCAACTTGAAGTACAAGAAAGGGTTCACAAAGCACTTTGCTCTATGGCGGTCATAGAAGTAAAGATTGAAGAACGTGTCCCACAATAGGTGGCACAACTTGAAGAAGTAATCTAGCAACTTCAACAACGCATTGCAGATCTGGAACTTCATACCATGCCCGAGACTCCTTAGGAAATAAGGGATCTAAGGGAGGCAACTTCCCGTAGTGCAGTTGGCTGATTAAAAACCTTTGCCTTGGAATGCAAGCAGCTGAGTACTAGAAGCGCCCAGACTTATGAGAACCTCACAGAGAGTCCAAAGTTGCAGGCATTGAAGGCACAACTTCAAGAATCAAAACAACATGCAGATACGCTACAGGCGTAGCTGAAGGCCTTGACCCCAGTCGAAAGAATGAAGCAGTTTGCAGAACAACGCACCACCCAATAACAGGTACACACGCTGCAAAGTAAAGTGATGGAAGTCTCCCAACGACTTCAACCAATCCAAGAAAAGGCATGCCAACTGTTCAATGAAGTTGAAATCCAGGGAACCGATCTTGAACAGGTTGTCATCATCACAGAACAATGCCTGGAAGGGCCAACAAATGACACAGTGATCCAAGAGTTCACTGAGCAAGAGGCTGTCACTTTGTAGCAGGTCAAAGTATTTCGAGCTAAGATCAAGGCATTCGAGGCGGAATTGATCATACCAGAGTGACTCAGAATGAGTCATAGGTGAGTGTTGGGGGCCTGTTGGCCCTTGAACACGTTTTGAGGAACACTTGGTCATATTTGACTGTTTTTGGACTTTGATAGCTTGTCAAAGATGGAGTGCAACGCGAAGCGGAGATCGTGGAAGCTAGACCCTTTTCTTGGTTCCTTTTTGGGTTTTTGGGGATAATTTAATGGGTATGGGATGTCGACCCATGGGATGTCAGCCCATGGGATGCCGACATATTTTGTAAAGTATAAATAAGTAGCTAGGCAATGTAAGAAAGGAGGAGAAGATAAGCTAAGTGCTAGTAAAGGCTTTGTGTATATTGTGTGAGTGACTTGCAAAGTTGAGTGCATGTGATGTAAGTGCTGAGTGCACGGATTATAAGAAGGCTCTGTGCTAGATCTACTCGGGGAAGGAGGATCTGGCGAGGTGCGCACAGATCTCTTGTCCTATGTGGAGTACAAGTTTGAGCTCTATGTTGTAACCCGATTGACCAAAGCTAATAAAGAAGAAGAAGACTTTGTGGATGTAGCCTCAAGGTGGGGGTGAACCATGGTAACTCTGTGTGTTGTGATCCGTGCTTCGACCTAATGTGTTGGTCTCTTTCCATGTGTTGTGCTTTGATATGATTATTCTATGTGCTTTGCTATGATATACTTAGATAGATCCACTTTGCTTTGTGCTTCTTAGATGTATGGGTGTAGATCTGACATATATGAAAGTGCTGAGTGCTAAACCTATTTTGTTGTTGCTAAGTGCTAACTTAACCTAGATCTAAGTGAATGTTGTGGTGCTCTGTTCCATCTACGGAGTGCCATGAGGGTTAAATACTAATGAATGATCTATGATAAAGTGTTTGCTAAGAGTTAGAATCAAAGATCTGTGTCCCAGCTAAGGTTGCAGACACCTGAGTCTTGCAACCACCCCTACCTCTACCTCGGGTGAGACTTCATCTGCTTCGTAGGTGTTGCCAAAAGGGCCGGTAGTTAGGGTTTTTTTGGTGCGCTGTTGAAGCATTGAACCCTGGGTCTGCCCCTGTGCCAACAATGGACATCCTAGGTCTCGAACATGAAGATTTGTATTCATGGTTGTTTGTCCAAAATTTCGAAGGATAGGTGAGAACCTGGTTCTGAAGTCTACTTGCAGGTTTGATATTATCCTATGATCTCTAGAAGATGCTTTTCTTAGGCAATGGGGCAAAAGGAAGGACCATTTATACTATCTGACTGAGTTTGGATATTTGAAGAAAAAAAGTTCAGAAACAGTTATGGAATTCATTCAAAGATTTAACAAATTATATAATAAGATCCCAGTTGAGGTTAAATCGTCCCAACCTGTAGCCAAGGTAACCTTTGTGGGATACTTCGAACCTGATTTCACACTTTTATTAAGAGAAAGGAGAGGGTCCAACCTAACCCGAATGCAAGATGATGTCATGGATATTGAGTCAAACATGATGGATTATGGTAAACTAAAAACAAAAATAGAAATAGGAAATAGAGAGACCAAACATTTTAAAGAACAAGCGGGACCTTCAGGATTAGGGAGGTCCTCAGATGATAAAATATATGATATGGCTAGGATAATAAAGGAGCTATCAAATAAAATTTCAAGGATGGATCTAGATCAATCCAAATCAGATCAATTCGTTAAGAGGGATTTCATAAGAAACCCAAATCCTCAAATTCAACAAACATAGATTAAAAATGAAGACCAAAAAATTCAAACTCCTTTAAAAAACGAAAATTTTATAGGGGGAAATGATTTGCAAGAGTTTGAGGATCTAGTAGAAGATGTTAACAATTTAAGCGACGATTGTGTACAACCCCATCTAACTAAGGAAGATTATGAGAGGTCTCTGAACACAGAACAACTTTCAAATAAAGATAAAAACATAAATAATGCAGGTGATTCTGCCTATCAAGGGATGGTTGATACTATAATGGCCGAGCTCCAACACAAGTACAATCTGAGGCCTTAAAATAAATATGTGTCGACTACTCAACCAAAGAAAATCCTGCCAAGAGGCGAAACATATGAGCCCATTCCGAAAGACATCGAGACACATAATACCAAAATAAAGGAGGGTGAGGCCCAAGATGGGAAAATTAAGGTAGCCAGAACGCAAACATTGGAAACAAAACTAACTAAAAATAAAACAATGCAAACAAATAATCGAGAAAGGAAGGAAACCGAAGCTTCAACTAAAGAAACAGATAAAATCGTGGGGGGTTTCAGCCTGGAAAATGAGATAAACAAGATAAATATACCAATACCTCTGGTCGAATTGGAAAAGAATCCTGTGTACTGAAAACAAATAACCAAAATGTTAAATTTTTCAGATTTAGAAATTCAGTCTGACGTGTTAAATTTGGAAGACGATAAGCCTAATATAACTTTCGACCTGCATTTCGAAGGTTCTAGGGATATCGTCGCCCCTTTCTATATCACACTGAACGTGCAAGATCATCTGCTGCACAATTGCATGATAGACTCTAGAGCCTCACATAACGTGATGCCCAAGTCTATTATGGAAAGACTAGGCCTTGAAATCACCAGGCCATACGAAGACTTGTATTCTTTCGATTCAAGGAGAGTTAAGTGTTTGGGCATGATCAAAGATCTAGTGGTAACTCTTGCACATGTGCCAGTAAAAAATGTTCTAATTGATGTAGTTATCGCCGATATAACTCCAAAGTATGGTCTGCTCTTATCTAGGTCTTGGGGATCCAAGCTTGGGGGATCTCTTCAATTAGACATGGCCTATGCCACGATTCCCGTTTTTGGTGGACAGTTCACTCGACTATACAGAGAGACATGGTTAGCATATACAGTAAGTGATCCGTAGAATCCTAATAATTATCCTGTTTATGTCGCTGATCAAGAACTGGGTAATTGTATTTTATCTTTTGATGATGGTGCAAATGATTGTACAGAAGAAAATTTTATAGAGGAAAATAAAACAAAAAAGATAGATGAAAATGTGTATAACTCTAGGATTTGGAAAATGTTCTTTGATGGCGCTTCATCATGTGAAGGAGAAGGTGCAGGAGTACTTTTTGTAGCACCTGAAAATGAATTTGTTATCCCTTTTTATTACATACTGCAGTGGGACATAGACTACACAAATAATGTATGTGAGTACGAAGCCTTAGTCTTGGGACTAGAAGCTGCTAGGAAGATGAACATAAAGAACTTGGAATTCCATGGAGATGCAGAGTTGATTGTGAAGTAGATAAATTGGCAGTACCAGGCCAAACACCTGAGATTAAGATCTTACATAAATTGCGCCTGGGATCTAATAGATTTTTTTTTCTCATCGGTAAATGTTCATTACATTCCACGTATAGAGAACCGAAAAGCTGATTCATTAGCCAAAGCATCCTCAACTTTCGCACCTCCTATATATTTCAAACTGAAGTATCATATAGAGGTGAGGCACAGACCCTCCATACCGAATAATATACAACAATGGCAGGTCTTCGAAGATGACGAACATATCAAAAAATTCCTTGAAATGGTAGACGATTTCGCTGGAACTCACATTGCCCAAGAAAACCAAAACGACCATACTTGGATTATGAAAGAATGGGAGGGTCCTCAAGAGTTACAAGAAAAGATCGCAAATCATCGCATGTTAGTTTTAAAAAACAATCAGATTTCGAAAGGACTAATCCCTCTAGAAACATTGTTAGTCCAAAATGACATGCCCCTAAAATCTACTTTACAACCTCAACCAGAAGAAGTTGAATATTGTGACATAGGGACAAAAGAGGAGCCTAGAATAGTAAAGATATCAAAATATCTTCCCCCTGAGATGAAAGGGAAGTATGAAGATTTAGTCAAACAGTATAAAGACGTGTTCGCTTGGTCTTATGATGAGTTGAGAACTTATGACACCATGGTGATCGAACGCAAAATACCTTTGAAGCCCGGTGTTAAACCTTTCAGACAGAAAATCAGGCAAATCAATCCCATTTTATTACCCGTGGTCGAAAAGGAAGTTAAAAATCTTTTGGACGGAAAAATAATTGTGCCACTGAGATACTCTGACTGGGTAGCTAACCTGGTCCCAGTTAGGAAGAAGAGTGGAGAGATCAGACTGTGTGTGGATTTAAAAAATATAAATAAATCCTCCCTGAAAGACAATTATCCGCTTCCCAAAATGGATCACATTTTGGAGAAGGTGGTTGGGGAAAATAAAATGTCAATGATCGACGAGTTTTCGGGTTATAATCAGATCGCTGTCAGTGAGCACGATAAAGAGAAAACATCCTTCACCACCCCTTGGGGCACATTGATGTATGACAAAATGCCTTTCGGTTTAATGAATGCAGGTGCTACCTTCCAACGTGCTATGGATATCTCTTTCATCGGTGAGAGAGATAAATTCATGGTCATTTACCTCAATGATCTGACTATTTTTTCCAAATCTAATGAAGACCATCTGATACACCTCAAGAAAACGTTAGAGAAGTGATGGAAATTTGGTTTGTCTTTAAACCCTAATAAGTCTCAATTTGCGATGCAAGAAGGTAAAATCCTGCACCATATTGTGTCTCGCGACAGAATTAAAATCGATCCTAAAAGGGTCTAAGCCATAGACACTATAAATATCCCTAGAAATGTAAAAGAAATTCAATCATTTTTAGGAAAAATAAATTTTTTGAGGAGATTTATCCCGAATTTCACTGAAATCGTAAAATTGATCACATATATGTTGAGGAAGAAAAACGAAGTCAAATGGACGACAGAATCCAAAGCGTCGTTTGCATGTATCAAGAAATTTATAAGAGAAGCACCTGTGCTGGCTAGCCCTGATTATCTCAAATAGTTTCTAATTTTCTCATTCGCCTCCGAACACGATCGCGACAGTACTCCTCCAGAAGAACGAAGAGGGTTTTGAGCAACCGATAGAATTCTTTAGTAAGATCCTTAGAGATGCAGAATTAAGATATGATATAATGGAAAAACAAGAATACACTATGGTAAAGGAACTGAAGGCTTTCAGAACCTACGTGTTACACTCCAAGGTAATTTCATATGTTCCCACCAGTTCTGTAAAAGATATATTGGTGCAACCCGACAATGATGGGAAGAGGAGTCGGTGGCTTGCTAAAATTCAAGAATTTGATTTAGAGGTCAAACTGACAAAGATCGTAAAAGGATAGGGCTTGGATAAGCTCTTAGTCGAATCAAATTTCAGAGCACTCGAAATAAATAACCTGCAAGAATACTAAGGATGTGTGGACATAGATGAATTCAATGACCAAATAGCTCCAACCAGAATCGAAGAGAAGTTTGTCTTATCAGGTTGGTATAAATACATAGTATCGTACCTTCTGATCCTGAACTGCTTGAGTGATTTATCTCCATCTAAATCTAGGACATTGAAATTACATGCGGTAAAGTACTGTATATCCGAAATGCAATTGTTCTGGAAAGCCCTCTAGGCTTCCTTTTGGTTTGTTTGGTAGAATTAGAAGCAGAAAAGGTCATAAATGAATTTCACGAAGGAGTATGCAGAGGACATCACACGTGGAGAGAAATGACCTATAAAATCTCGAGGGCATGATATTACTAGACTAAACTCTTTTCAGATGTCAATACCAAAGTCATAGCCTGTAAATCTTGCCAATTGTTCATGAGCAAGCAGAAACTCCCAGCATTACCTTTGGTTTCGATTAAAACAGATGCCCCATTTCAACAATGGGGGTTGGATTTTATATGCGAAATTAACCCACATTCCAATGCTCAACATAGATGGATCCTGACCACTACCAATCATTTCACCAAATGGGTGGAAGCTATTCCAACCAGAAGAGCGACAGATTCAATGGTGATAGACTTTATGGAAGAGAACATACTATATAGATTCGACTGTCCCAGAAAAATAGTTACAGACAATGCCCAGGCGTTCAAATCCATGGAGATGGTCAAATTTTGCCAAAAATACAATATTATATTGGGCCATTATACAACATACTACCCCCAAGGAAATGGGCTTGCCGAGTCATCGAATAAAAGCCTAATTACCATAATTAAGAAAGTGTTGAACGAAAACAAAAAATCTTGGCATGTGCATTTGAAGTATGCCCAGTGGGTGAATTGGATAGGCACCAAGAAATCGATTGGAACTTCTCCTTTTCAAATGGTGTACGGGACCGATGGTGTGCTACCCATAAATCTGGCCCTACCCGTGATGAAACTTTAGAAGGATGAAAAAGAAAAACTAAATCACATCACAAGAAGGATAAGTCAGATGATCAAAGTTCAACAGAACATAATGGAGGTAGACGAAAGACTTCAGAGGTATCAAGACAATATGAAAGCATTGTTTGATCATAAGGCTAAAGACATGGAGTTCCTCCTTGGTGATTTAGTTTTAAAATGGGATGCTAGGAGGGAAGACTCAACAAAAAATGGAAAATTTGACCATATCTGGTATGGTCCATTCAAAGTCACAACTTATGAAAGGAAGAACTCCTTTCTGTTAGAAAATTTGGACGGTAAAATCCTTAATACCCCCATCAACGAGTGCTATCTGAAGCACTAAATGCAATAAATAATTTCCAAATTTCCACTGTACATACCGGTTTGTGTTCTTTTTCTTCTAGATGTTTGGTAAGTTTTATTTTCTTTTTCATTGCAAATAAAATAGGTTAGTGATACAAGATCTTCAACACATTGAATTCCATAAATTTTAAAATCCCAATGCTCTTCGTGTTGCTTTCTTACAAGATTCCAGTTTACAACCCAAACATCATAAAGAGGAGAACAAACGGTCATGTATTGGGAAACCGATTCACCCGAAACAGGTGATAAAAGATAACTTACTAAGATGAGAGCGAAATGGTAAGGCAAAGGTACGTATTCCCAAAATATTTAGATTGCAAATGAAGGTCACCTAAGTGCAATAACGGGCTCGTGAGTATGAACTTTTTCACTCGATGGATTATCAAAAGAGTAATTTTTATGGTGGATTCTAAAAAGTTCCCCTAGATAAGATAAAAATAATCAAAATAAAACAGAAGAAGTGAAGCATACTAAATAAGAAAAAGGTTCCAGGAGTCTGGATTGTGTTATAACACCCGTGTTTATGAAATTTGAAGCCTCCCTTTCCGCTTTGTTCCGAATCTTTGATTCTTTCCCCTTGAATCTTGATATCTTTCCATGGTTTTCACAGAAGGAAAAGAGGTTGCACTTTAGCTCTGAAATCCGACAAATGATTTTTCTGAATGCTAGCAAACAAGGTGGCAAGTTCTTGCGAACCCTTAGCTCTCAATGAACTTAGATATTCTTAGGCTAATACTAACTCCCTTTGTTTTTTCAATAGGTCTTGACGATTAGTCTTTCTCAAAAGAAGGCCCCTAGAAATAAACTCTCCCCTAAAGCTTCCCTGCCAACTTAGATGTTTAGAAGGTCAAAGGAAAAATGATCCAGAGTAATCAAAGTGAGTGAACAGACATCGACTGCAAAGTTATACATAGATATTACCCCTGGTATACCTTCTACTAATTGATTTCCCCCACTTCATGGCAAAGGAAAATATAAGACAAACGGTGAAAGGAAATTCAAAAAATTGATTGCCCCCATCTAGTCTGAAAAGAGATGATGAAAGGAAATTCGTGAAATGATTTCTCTCATCTCAGCATTTAAATGCAAAGTTACGACTCGAAGTGGTGAAAGGAAATTCAATAAAGGGAATCAGACAACTTCACCAGGGTACTGAACAGGCTCGCTGGCAGTGAAGCATTGTCTAAAATATTTGTAAGCTTGTTACACATGAATTGTATCGTACTCTGGTATTTAGTTTTCTTTGAAACCTGATCTTCATCCAAGGTGCATGCAGGACTCCCTGTTTAAAAACATTGAAGTTAATTCACCTTGATGCAAGAAGAATCAACAAAACCTGTTCAAATCCCCAAGGTTGTTTTGATCATCTTGAGCAGACCTGAATTCAGTATTAGAGGAGCAGGAGGAATTTTTTTTTTTGAGATAAGAGATTGATTAAGTTCAAAAGATTTCAGAAGTAAAGTGAAACCCCCTTTCTCCCTCTGTATCCTCTTCCTAGACGGGTTTATCAGAAACAAAATATAGACTCCATTTACCCAATAAAGGCACTCGGTCTACTGTTCTTCTCGTCCTGCAAGGAGATGAGATCCCTAGTTGGAGCCTATGTTGGAACACTTTTTATTTTTCGAATAATCTGGTCATCAAAGGTCAGAGCCACCTATTTCTAAGTATTGAGACGATACACCTAAGCCTAAAAAGTTGAATTTCATGGATTTCGTATATATCATGGTCATACATATCTAAACCCTCGATATCTCGACATGCAAAGTGGCGAAGTTGGCTTAAGTTTAATCTGGTTAATAGCAAGAATAATGACTTTTAAGCCATTTTTAATCTTCGTCTCGATTTTGTGACTCAACAGTCGTTACCCCAGAAACAACACATGCTCTGATCCCCGAAGTCGTGATTTTCGGTAATTAATCGGGTTTAATTAAAAGCTTAATGAAAATCACAGTTAATCAACCCAATCACAATATCGCGATTTCAGGGTTTGCAGATTCAACGTCTAGGAGCAAAATCAACCGATACCACAAACTCTGAAAAAGGGATTAAATACTAAACACACTTAATAAAAGGTTGAAATGAATTAATTAACACCTTAAATGACCTTCAACCCATACGACCTATAGATCGAGTTTTAAACGTTTTCGCAATCCCCCCGAATCCCGAATTATCAAACATTTATTGCATTTATTAAGAAAATTAGTGAGGTGACTAATAGTAAGATCGTGTTTTATTTATAAATCTTTCTATTGAATGATTTAAACATTCCGTCAGCAAGGATTCACATAGACTGAATTTCTCAAAGTGAAAAGGTTTCAGTCATTATCTTAGATTTCTTTCTAATTTGCGCAGAGCCAAGTTCACCAAGATAACCTCTGTTCATGTTTCCATTTTCTATGATAGGGGATCTAATTGAAAGGTTCTACATCATGGCTCCGCAAAAAGCATCCAAGGAAGCTTCCGAGAGTCCAGGTCAAGGTTCAAATATTATTTCTGATACCTCTCCTAGAAGTATTAATACTGTCAAAACATGGACGTATGTCTCCGACATTCTGCAATCCAAGCTGATAGATTGTCTAGATGATTCTAGTGATAATGAGAAAGACGACTTGTCCACCAAATAAAAAATTGTAACTTCGTCGGAGATGCACAAGATAACAGCACGGCCACAACTTTTTCCCTATTATGATATGATCAGATGGGCGCTGGACCATGTAAGCATCCCGACTAGGAAAATTTTCAATGAGTAGAAGGTGGCAATTGGGACATTCAGACCAGAGAATTTACAGGAAATGTATAAATTGTCTCCCACACTAGACCTTACTCACAATGCTGGATTCTTGGAGGGTTTAAAAAAGAAGGATTGCGACCAATTTGGGAAAATCTTATCCGATCTAATCAAAGACTAGGTTTTCACACCCCGTGAAATTCAGGGCCAATACTAATGGAATTTATTCAATCTCATCATTGGTACCACAATTCATGTATATAACAATGATGGTTTGCAGACTGTATGGGAAGGAGGACACCTCTCACTTCTTTATCCCATGGGTACCACTTATGCACACAGCAGCAGAGGGATTCTCTTTCTACCAGGCCAAATTGTTGTCAGACAGTCTGGCGAGTCGAATTACAAAATATCGAGCACAAAAGGCGAGTGGGAAAGAGACCTCATCATTCATGTCTGCTTACATCATGGACACTATTTTATTTATGGCACCTTTCCCAATAATGAACTGGAGCTATACTCCAACTAATGCAGAGCTTATTCATGTCTACCACTCAAAAATTTGGGAAGATAAAGCCAAATAATTTGTCTACGATATTTTCAACTGGGTAATGGTGCCAATGCATGTCTTTATCTTTGGCCATTCGCCTCCCAGGATTTCAGATAACATGACAACCAACCTGAGCAGCGTGGCAGATTGGTATATAGAAGCAGAATTTTCATATATTAGGGTTTTTGGCACCTCTGTCCCCCCATATGCTCTGCCGCTATTCTTACCAGACAAGCTAGTGTGTCGCGAGATTTCCAGGCAAACTGTGCTTGATTGGATAAGCAAGTGTTACCCATGTTTTTGGTCATCTTGATGGTGTATTGATGATGGTGTACTCAGGATCCTAATAAGAACTTTCCCCCGAGAAAAGAGACATTCATCTCTTCCCAGAAAACATATTTTTGAAGAGAGTTCACAGGTTGCTTATATCCTAGGGTGYGAGAATGATCCATTCTCACAGGCTGCCTTCAKCTAGGGTGCAAAMTTCTCGCACTGTGCTACATAGCTAGGGTGMAAACTTGTTCTCAAGCTTGGAAAAAGATGAAGTCTCGATGGTTCTAGAAGGGAATATTCTAGAGAATGGGGTGGCATTCAAATGGTTATCTTTGTACTGGTTTCCCTGATATTGTGGGATCATTCTTATCCAAGTAACCATCTCATCCTCTCCTATATATTGATGGAATTCTCATGGAAAAGGTTAAGCAAGATTCATTGGAGAATTGGTGAAAGAATTGTGTGAAGGACCTAGCTTGAACAGGAGCTTGGAGACTCTAGCAAGTCTATCAAGAGGAATTGGACCTTCTTCATACAAGGATCGAGCAAGTGTGTGTGTGTTGGAACCAAGAGACACCGAAAGGAAGATTTCGACATCAAGGCGATCGGGTTGTATATTCTACTTTCGATTAATATGATACAACGACATGTCCCTTTCCCATAAAGTCATTCTTACTTTATTGTGTAATTCCTTGATCATATACATAAGTTGACGACGATTGGATATACTTTTCTATCTTCACTTTGGTTGGTTTGTGTTGTCTTGGTCTTGACCTCACGAGAGCACCGGAGCGAAGCAGAAGCAACAGAGACCCTAGGAAGTGATACAAAGGTATGTTACTTGTTCCTCCCTACTAGCTAATTCAATGGTCATAGCTTAGGGAAAGAGTCATGTCCTGTCCTGTTTTGTTCTAGATCCAGGGGGATCTAGGGAGATCTGTTAGTGTCTGCACCTACCGATTAGTTCGATAACAAAATTGGTGACTCCACTGGGGAGACAACCCATTTTCTTTGTGGTTTTTGGTGTTTTTCCTTGGCCATTTGTTCTTGCCTTACCTTTCTCCATTCATATCAATCTCTGAGTCTTTAGGATACCCTGATAGACCCTCTGGGTCTAGAAGCCCCTTCAATTTTTTTGTCTTTTTCCAAAAATTTGATTAGTTTCATACATTATCACACTGAACCCCACAGTGGCCTACGAGAATATATTGAGTTCACACTCTGCTTTTAGGTCCAGTGCGAGGTTCTCACACAATGCTCAAATCTATCCTACGAGAATAACCCATTCTCGCACTGTGTAACACTGTTAGCCTATGAACCCTCTTTTCAAAATTTTGGATTTAAGATTTTTGCATGTTCAGCTGCCCAAATCAGTATAGGTGCCTAAAAAGAGATTCTTGGACCATTGGTTGATGTTTTCTTGTCTTCAGATTTTGTGCACGATCAGTATTAGGAAATCAAAGGCTCTTCCTGTCCATTTTTTCTTGACTTTCGTTTCTTGACTTTTCTCAGCAAAGATATACTCTCTGATTTTGAAATCTGAGTGCTCGTTTGGTTAAGAACCGGTGATCTGTTTGAAAGTTGGGATTCTTTGTCTTTATCATTTGCTCATTATTTGGAAGATCACTTTTCTCATGCAATTGAAAAGACTAGTTTGTTCTGCTTGTTATTTTTGTTTCCATTGAAAGATTGATTTGGGTTTTTGTCTATTGCTTGTTCATTAGTTTTTGGTTTTCTTCACTCTCACCATCATGGTGTAGGTCCTTTTTGAAAAGTGAACAACGTTTTTCTTTCAAAAGCATTTTCGTCTTCGAAAATATTGAAAATCATTTGTTGAAATTATTGAAAAAAAGAAACAATAGAGAATTGTTATTGTTGTGTGATTCGTTGCAATTGCATTTTAAAGGAAATTGTGTATCGTAGTTCAAGATTGGTCCGGAAAACTTCTCTTTCCCTCCCGTACATAGGATTCATTGAACGAAAATTGATATATTTCATTCCTATCTATGCATCATTGGGTCAGAGTCTCATACAACATCAGTTTCATCTCTGCTTCCTTTGAGTAACAACAACCCTTAATAATATTGCGCAATTGTAAAATTTCACTAGTAACTCTTTTCTAGGGCTCTATTACACAAACATTTAGCTAGGCTAGCTCTTTGGACTAGGTAGAGAGATACATTCTCTAAAGCACAAAATACACAATAACATCTTGTGTTAAGGAGTGTCAAATTCCATTTACAACATTTTGTCCTGGGAAGCCCTTCTCACACAAGGGTCAAACACGAGGTCGAATTGATATTTAAGAGTTACTCACCATGCTTTGTTGATATCGGTGTAGAGATTGCACGTATTACGGGGGTCACTTGGAGGTGTACCCACAATGATGAGTGGAAGCCTCTTGAGTTGATTTCGAGCTAGATACCCTACCCTTGCATGTGGATCGGACTGTCGACTGTCCCCCCAGGATTTATTGTTGTCAGTGGTAACCTTAGTGGCCTATGTTTCTAGGGTCTTACACAAGGTGACTGTGAAGGGGCAAGTCTTCACGGTACCTGGAATCGACGTTGGCCAAACTCACTCGGGCTCCTTGGAGGGTATACCCATGATTATGTGTGGGATCTTGCACCAGGGTGTAAGTTCGTTAAGCAGGTCGTCAGCGTAACTTTTCCACCCTAGCCCAGCCCCTTCTCGTCTCGTTGTTGCGACGTTGGATTTCATCACCAACTAGTGACTTCAGAATTAGAAGGTCTTGTTTGCTTGGTATTGTTTCCTAGATTTTGTTTACTAGCGCGTGCTGTTTGTTTACCCAAGTTGACCATATGATTTTCTTCGTAAGTTTGTAACTCATTCACAATAGATCCTCCACGTTGTTCATGTAGAATGCAGGGTTTATCTCCACAGCATCTGGAAGGTTCTCAACCCCTGCCTACAAGCTCACCTGAGGTCTCTCCTCAATAGAGTAAAGTTCAAGACGTTACCACACCACAAGTGGAATGAACTGACCCTCTAGAACATTTCCAAATTACCAATACTCGAGAGGACTTTCGACTTCTCCCCAATTTTGAGCGACAATTTATGTGAGTGAATTCTTCCAGAGACTTAGTTGTTGTGTCTTCTGGATCACCAGTTGGACACTTTCTAGGAATAGAAGGCCAATATCCTTTTTGGTCTACGGGTGTTTTTAGACGGGAAATTTTTGGTGCAAGATTAGGCATTGAAACCATCATCTCACCTGTGATTTCTGAAACCTCTAACCCAGAGACAATACCGTTTACTACTGCCTATTATTTTCCTGGTACGGACGCCCCACAATCTGACCACATCTTGACCATCCCTATAGAAATGGCCCATCACACAGATACTACGAGTATTCACACCGAGATTATCGCGGTTAGCCAAGCCCCCATCGGCACACTGCGTACGCCCAACGTCACCCCAACACTACCGCCCGGATACCGTGTGTTGAATGCTTCCATTCCCACTCCTACGTAAGCCCCATCTGGCTCTCCTGGTGGTCCCTCTTCTTCTGGGCACTCTCTTCTCGGTTTTATTCCGACACTCCCTTAACCTCCTTTTGGAGGACTTTTCTCGTCCTCCACTGGCAGTCTTAATCCCAGTGGCACTATTCCGTCATTCACACCAAATTACCAGATTCCCGTTGGTGGACAATTTCATCAAGGAGGTATGACTCAACCCCCTCTCAGCGGGAAAATTCCTATTGGAACACAAATCCCAATTGGAACACAACCCCCAATTGGAACGCTGCCCCCAATTGGAACACCACCTTCGATAGGAGGACAAACCCCACCTTATGGACAAAACATACCTCCATCCTTGGCCCAGTATTGGAATCATTTGATACAACATACTCCTCAATCGACTGGGGGGCAACAGCTTCCAGCTGCATCCGTGATACCCCCTAGTATAGGCCAACCATATCCTGGTACGCCCAATCCTATTTAGGGCTCGAATGCTCAAACTCACGTCCCTGTTCAAGGATACAATCCCATGAGATACTATCCTCTCCAACCACCACCGAATCTGCTCGGGTCTTCACATTATATGCAAACTGCTTATGGTCCTACTGGTTTTCCAACGGGGTTTCCTCCCCAAAGCCACCAGTACCCACATGTGAATCGACAGTTACCCTTCTTGGTCACTTTGGATCTTCTGGATTTGTCAAGGATTTTAAATGATCCAGTTTGTCACTCTCCCCAATGGCCTGCTATACCAGCCAAGCTACCATCAGACATCCCTAAATTCGACAGCAAAGCGGGAGAGGACCCAAATAATCACATCATGACTTTTCACCTCTGGTGCTCATCCAACTCATTAATGGATGACTCTATTCGTTTACATATTTTTCAACGAACCCTCATAGGTTCTGCTGCAAAGTGGTATATAGAATTACCACGAGGTTTCTTCGCTAACTTCAACACCCTAGCCATGGCTTTCCTCACCCACTACCAGTTACCGATCCGTTATGAAATGGGGACTGAGATTTTGAGTTCTTTCAAACAAAACAAAGCCACTCATATATCCGATCACATTCATGAGTGGCGACGGAGATGACGTCTCATCAAACTCGAACTCCCTGATCAGTTGCTGGAAGAGTGGTTCACAAAATCATTTGTGAACGACATCGGTCGTGACATTGCCATGGGTGGAGTGGTCATGGAAGAGCATGCCATAAGTCATGCTCAATACCTTGACCTCGTTTACTCACAAACGGGTACCCTTTACGACTTACTACCTGACGCACCTCGTCCTTCCACTTCCGCCACTTCAACTACTCCAGCTACTTCTCATGCAGCCAACGGTGTGATTGGTACTTTCCAGGCCCAACCACATTCTGCCTCAAGCACCAACCCCAAACCTGCTTCTTCTAATGTTCCATCTCCTTCCCCTCCCACCGGAAAGACTTCTAAGGTAAATGTAGTTCAATCTACCCCAGCTGGTAAAAACAAATCCAAAAAGGGAAGGGGTAAGAATAAGGAGGACAAAAATACTTCTCAAGCAGAGCGAACCAAAACTCCACCTGTTGATGATAGGGATAAGCGCAAACCTCGATACCCTTGTCTTATCTGTGGTGATGATCACTACATGAAGGATTGTCCACGACACGCCGAGGTCACTAAGTTCCTTCAAGGAGCCCCAAAACCACCTGCTCCGGCCATTTTGTCCCAACCCTTCCCGTCTCAACAACAGGCTCAATTGGTCATTCATGACCAACCCTCACCTTATACTACATCCTATGTATTGATGTGTACTAACGATTCAAAGTAGAATGAAATTTCACTCACCACTCGGGCCAAAGATTATTCTCTCTCTAAAGAGAAGGCTGATGACCTACCTCCTTCATTGGTACAACCCTCTCCTGCGATCCCACCTACCAGCGGTCCTCTTCATCTTGAACGACCAAGCCTTGACATAGTTCTTCGACCCCCCCCAAAGGGCGTCATTCGGAAATCGGCTTTCAATCCTCATGCTCGTGCTGCCCAGAACTACAACATTGTTGAAGATCTGGCCCAAGAACCTTTTGCGATGTCAGCCCTCGAAGTCCTTCAAAGTTGTCCCACACAACGAAAGGCACTGTTGAAAGCTATTAGTGGAATCGAACCGATGGATACAAATTTAATAATTTTTGACTTGGAAGATCACATTCCAAGGTTACCCCCTCAACTCGCGTTCCAGATCCAAGTGATTGTCTCTGAAAAAAACATTTTCTGAACCGTTATCGACGAGGGTGCCTCGCCGTGTGTCATGTCTCTTACTTGCTGGAAAGCCATTGGCTCTCCCTCTCTGAATGAATCCCAGAACACTCTCAAAGCCTTCAATGGCTCTAGTTTTAAGCCCTACGATGTCCGTCCTTCGTTGCCCATCATGTTAGAAGGAAAAATGGTCCAAGTCGAAGTGGAAGTTTTTGACGCTCCCCTTGATTACAATCTTCTGCTTGGCTACAACTGAATCGATTCCATGCGCACAGTTATGTCAACCCTTTTTCGTGTGGTCCGTTTCCCACATCAAGAGAAGGTAGTCACCATCGACCAATTAGCCTTCTTTAACTCTGATACCTATACTGGAAATGTACCGTTCATCGCTAAAACCCCACCGGGTTATGAGAACGTCGGTGTAGGCCTTCTCAAAGATTCTTCGTTAATGGGTACTTTCCCCGTTCCACCGCTCGATGTTCCACGCTCGTCCGTTGCTTCAATCCACATGATCTCTACCTCAATTCACAGAATTATTGCATCTCATGACCCATGGATGGTACCTGACCCTGGAGATCATCTTTGTTACGGCGATGCAATGCCGTTAAGTCTCGTCGAATCCGCCTATCAGGCCATTCTATCGACAACCCCTTCTACCCCCTCTCTTGGTGAGTTATCTCTAGATCCCTTCTGTGTCATTTTTCCAACAGACGAGATGATCATGTCTGTCATGGAGGACACCCCTTGGGACGATGGGCATCATTGTTCCATCCTCTTCTTGGAGCAACATACCATTGAAAACTACCAACAGATCTCGACCCCGTCGACCGTTTTCATCATCTCAACCGTTCCCGAGTTGACACACAATGTGTTTTCCGAAGGGAACTTAAGCAATATATCAACCACTATTCCCCTTGACATATCCATCAAACCTGGAATATCGGAGCTTCGTGTTCCCCTGACGAAATCATCGCCTACACGTCTCTTTTCAAATAATTTCGTGACATATTCGCCTGGAGCTACGAAGAAATGTCGGGTATTGACCCTGACATTGTGATACATGAGATCAAGACATACCCCAATGCTAAACCCGTCCAACAATGCCTTCATCCAGTTCACCCATGTAAAGCGGTTGCTATCAAGCTCGAAGTTGAGAAACTTCTCAAAGCCGGCTTTATTTACCTGGTGGCCCTCACTGACTGGGTTTCCAATCTTGTCATGATCAACAAGAAACAAGGCACAATTCGTGTATGCGTTGATTATAGGGATATCAACAAAACTTGTCCCAAAGACAACTTTCCTACCCCCTTCGTCGATCAAATTGTCGACGATTGCACCGGAAGTGAAATCTTCTCTCTGATGGATGGTTTCTCTGGGTATAATCAAATTAACATTGTTCCTGAGGATCAACATAAGACTGCTTTTATTTGTCCTTGGGGCACTTTTTCCTATCGGAAACTCCCCTTCGGTCTCAAGAACGCTGGCACAACTTTTCAACGCGCTATGTATTATGCTTTCCATGATATCAAGCACATCGTGCAACCATATCTTGATGATTTACCCGCTCACTCCATGCGCCGAGTTGATCATCCAACCCACCTCCGATCCATTTTTTTCCACTGTCGGTTTTACCGTATACGTTTGAATCCTCATAAGTGTGTTTTCTGCGTGGAATCCGATCGACTTCTAGGCTTTATTTTTTCACGTCAAGGGATTAGGGTGGATCCTTTAAAGGTTGAGGCGATCCTTAATCTCCCTCCTCCTTCTACACTTCACCAGTTACAAATTTTGCAGGGGAAAGAAAACTTGCTTTGTCGTTTTATCCCAAATTATGCCGAGATAACTCATGGATTTACGGGACTCCTCAAAAAGGGGTTTGAGTTCGTATGGGATACCATCACAAACAATGCTTTCGAAGCTTTGAAATTTTCCCTAACACGTGCTCCACTTCTCTTTCCCCCCGATTACATTCGCGATTATTTCCTCTACCTTGCAGCCTCAGATTACACCATTGGTATGGTTCTCATCCAAGAGGATGATGCTAACGATGAACATGTTATCTATTAATTGAGTCGAAGTCTAACGCCTACCGAAATCAAGTATTTACATGTCAAAAAACTGGCCTTGGCAGCCATCCAATCCGTACAACGCTTCCGGCACTATATCCTCTCTCGCAAGACTACAATGATTTCTAACTGCAACCCTATGCAACACATTCTCACACGTCAATTGCTAGGGGGAAAATAGTCCAAATGGATTGTGATACTCTAGGAGTTTGACTTGAAATTCGAACGCACCAAGTCCAAGAAGTCCTTAGTGTTTTCTGAGTTGATATGCGACTTTCCCTATTCTGAAACGGAAAATGTAGCAACTGATTCATTAACAGATGAATCCCTTTTCCTCATCATCTCTGATGAGCTTTGGTATGGTGATATCATCATATATCTCCAAACCCAGACTTTCTGGCCAACTTTGTCTAGTACTGACCGACGTCGAATACGATACCAAGCCCGTCACTATATTATCCTCGGGGATACTCTTTATCGTCAGGGGATTGACACCATTTTTCGACACTGCCTAACGTTTGACGAAGCCGAGAAATCTCTGAATGACTGCCATTCTAGAGATTTTGGTGGTCATATGTCTGGGTATGCTACTGCCCAGAAGATCTTACGAGCAGGGTATTTTTGGCCTTCTTTATTTAACGACTGCAGCCATGCTTCCCAGACCTATAATCACAAGATACGGTCACATCCCACTCCTCTTCACCCTATGGTCTCCGTTGGTCCCTTTGTGAAATGGGGCATCGATTTCATGACATGTTACCCCCACTCGGCCGGGGGGCATGGATACATTATTGTAGCATTAGATTACTTTACAAAATGGGTCGAGGCGATGCCGACATTTGACAACACTGGAAAGACCGCAACATTATTCATTTTTAATCACATCATAGCTCATTTTGGTGTTCCCTAGGCTATCGTCACTGATCATGGTAGCCACTTTAGAAAATTCATGATGTCCGAACTTACTGAAAAGTTGGGTCTTCACCATGAAAACTCAATGCCCTATTACCCACAAGCCAATGACCAAGTCGAAGCAATTAACAAAGTTCTCATAACTATGCTCCGACGAATGTTAAGGATTCACAAAACAAGTTGGCACACAATGTTGTTTTTGACATTGTGGGCTTACCGGACATCCGTCAAGTCCGCTACTGGGTTTACACCTTTTTGGTTAGTCTATGGTTTGGAAGCCATTCTCCCGATTGAATGCGATATACCCTCTTTAAAACTAGCCGTTGAACTCCTACCAAACACTTATGCTGAGGAAGAATGTCTATTGTATCTTATGCGATTAGACGAAACTCAACGCGATGCTACCCTAGTCATAGAAACCTAGAAAAAACATGTCAAGGCCCAATACGACAAACATGTCAAGCCTCACGTTTTCTCTGAAGGAGATCTCGTTCTCCTCTATGAACAAGATCGAGATATGCTAGGAGCTGGAAAATTCGAAGCCATGTGGCGAGGTCCTTATATCGTTAGACGAGTTTTGGAAAAAGGGGCTTATGAGTTAGTAGATTACGATGGTATCCCTTTAAGTGAACCCAGAAATGGGTTGTAGTTGAAGAAGTACTATGCATAAGATCACCTGTGCACGAGTACTTGTATTTTTATTGTATCATACTTCTTGTGTGTTACTGTAGCTTGATTTTGTCATTATCTGGTCTCTGCCCTTATGTGACGTTGTGTTTGATTTCTATATGTTGGAGTCTTCACTACCCTACATTGGCTTCGCTGATGGTGCTAGCCGTAGTACTCAGAACCTTGCTTCCTCTGCATGGGCAATTTACGCCCCTACAAACGAACTTGTCTCCTTACGAGGTGTATGTCTCGGCCGTGCGACCAACAATATTGCAGAGTATAGTGCCGTTATCAAATTGTTGATTGATGCTATCTCGTTCGGAATCCATGATTTGGTTGTGCGACTCGATTTGCAGCTTGTAGTACTACAGTTAAGTAATGTCTATACTATTCTAAGTCCTACTTTGTTATGGGTGTATTTGCGAATTTGCCTCTTGGAACGTTATTTTGATTATATTGAATATCAACATATTCCTAGATGTCTAAATACATTAACTGATGCATTAGCTAATTATGTATTAGACAGACATTTGGGTCATTTATAAATCAATCACATCAATTTTCACACAACACAAGATAAACTGGTAGAAGTCGTATGTATATATAACGATCAAAAGAGTTTTTACAAAAAAGTTCTGTCCGAGGACCAAAATTTCAAAATCTGAAGCTCATAGATTCTACAAAATGACTTCATGGATGACGTTCACGGTAACACATGACTTCCCGGGCAACCCTACGAAGCAGTCGACCAATGGACTCTGACACTCCTACTGTATGATGCTGATAACGTTGTGGAACCTCTCCAAGGGGCATGTCTGGAATGTCTGCTATCAAACCCTCTAGGTTTTGTTCCATCGCTTCATAATATTCAACATCCCATCGTGGCACTGGTGCCACCTCTCCTCGCCGCTGAATAGGAGAAGTACCAGGAGGTGGGTAAGGTCCCACGTCTGTGTCATCAAAAAATAATTTTGTATTTAGACCTTGGATGAACATTAAAAAACATTTGCATATGATAAAATTCACAAAAACATTTAAAAAGAAAAAAATGTGTACCTCTTACCAAGTTCCTTCCACTGAGTGCCCTTAGGTAGGACCAAGTACGGATATCCTCAGAAATTGAACTCGACATAAGCATAATCATCGACCATCAGCATCTGTGGTCGCAACCAGTCGAAGAAGGTATCATTATAGTTGATAATTGGTTCAGCCACATGCCGGGCCATGAGCTGACACCAACTCAACATTCTTGGATCTTTTGGAGCCGATAAATCCCACTCAACCTACAGCCTCAGTAAAGGAACCCTCTTGAGAAAGAAGGACACCAAAAAAGACCCGTACCCGAATTACTTCAGGTCACCTTGCCTGCATTTGGTCAACTGCCTCTTCATGCTACGAAGCACTGCATTTGCCCAGTTAAAAACCCGAGGCTCAGTACACTCTATGGAATACTGAAAGTAGCTCTGGAGAGCCATGTGAGGAGCAGCTCTCCCAGCCATACGAGCAATGGTGAACAAAATAGTGCAGAGAGTCAAATCATGCACTCACCAAATGGATACTTTCCCTTTGCTCCTCTCTGCTTCTGGAACACAGTGTAAGCGGCAGTACTCACTCATGGGCAACCCACCACCTCTACTACCAGTCAGGCTCACGTGGTACCCACGCCGTGACAATCTTGTCAAGAAGTAAATGTCCTTAATATCCAAGGACAGTGTGTGGACCCCCACATGGAATACTTGTTGGTCGAGATCCCACATATGAAGAAGGTACTCCAATAACTTGACTTGGGCCCTCATGCCCGGGATACGAAAGAATTTCAAAATACCATAGGTTCGTAAAGCAACAATGGTGGCTGGATGATTTCCGACAATGGCATCATCTTCTTCGTGCTCCCTTTCATGCCATTCCAGAACCATGGTAATGGCCAAATACCTGCATAATAAGCACAAGAAGAAAGTTAATAACTCTATTCAATACTTGGTATCTTTTCATTGAGCAAAACTTTAATTTTTTTTTCCACTTTGTGGTTCTCGCAGGTGCCCTTTAGGCATAATGCAAGGTTCTCGCAGGTGACTTTAGGGTCGCCTGCGAGAATGAGGCATTCTCGCAGGTCCCGTGTGGGTCACCTGTGAGAATGGATGAGCGCGACTTTAACCCCCAAAACCAACTCAAAACTGTGTTTTTTGCCAATGAAAATGAAAAATTAAACCATGAAAAGGTACAGGACAAAGAGCTTACCTCACTGCCGCAGATGGTTCATCGAATGGATGCTCGTAACTCCCACAATCAAGCGCCGGAATTCAAGGGTAAAAGAGGGGTTTTTGGGCTCAAATATTGGTAAAGTCAAAATGATTATGGTAAAAAGAGTTTTTACCCCTTTATATTTACTTTTACCATTTTATTGGATTTTATAATTGTTTATTTATTAAAACCTAATGCCTAATGCCCTTTTGAGTACAAATTTTGCAGGCGTAACAACTTCGATGTTCATGCATAGGGATGCATACATTTTTTTTCTTCATCACATGTTTTGATTGTTTTTTATGGTTTTTGTACAAAACCTCGAGCTTGGTCTTTGTTCGTTCTCATACTCAAAAATACATGAGAACGTGATCGAGCACACTTTTATCACTTTTTCGGGCTCAACAAGGTTATACGAAAAATGAACCCCCTTGGAGTCCTCTTTAAGCTCTTTTCAGACTCTCTAAACATGAAAAGATAGCCAAGCGACCTTGCTATTTTCACGCTCGTTAAAGTATTTGAAGAAAGCGTCTGTTGGGTGATAATTTATCTCTTTTTCGGTCTCATCAGACTATTTTATGAAAAAGGAACTGAGAGAGTTCTCTTTTAAGTGTTTTTCCAGACTCTATAATCATGAAAAACCTTCGAGTTTTCTATCTTTGGACTCGTTAAACAAACATCGACAGACCCGTAATGGGATCGAACCACTTCTTCCTAGGGTTTGTTAAACATACTCCGAAGGGCTTATCCAAAGGATGAGCTTATATCAACAAGCATATGTTATCCTCCTCAAGCTTGCATAAAAATAAAGAGGTACTCACCATGAATATTGGGGGAAAATTTGGGAAAGGGATGTGTTCTCGTATTCATATTAATTGGCAGTAAGTGTCGCTCTTGAACACGACACCCCCATATTTGAAGCTGGTTTGGGAAATCCATTTGTCTCTCATTCGATTTGCTACAAGTTCATACCCTGCGTCGTCTCTGAGTCAATGCTGCCAAATCATTGGTCGTGTCGTTCATATGTTCAAGAGAAGTTCATCTGAAACCTCTATTGAGTTGACCATCTGCAGTTGTCCATTCTCTCCATGTCGATCTTCCCTGTGTCAAGTCCAACTTACATCATACTCTGTTTCACCTTCAAAATCTGTTACTCATTTTGTGTCATTGATGGGGGATACATCAAGGCCCTCCTATGACGAGTTTTGTTCCTTCGACTTCAGCTCATTATCCGGAAACACGAATTAGAAATTCTTTGGTACCTTGGAACTTGCATGCCTCAATGGCAGGTTTCCTCGCTTTTGACAGTGGGTTTACATCATTGACCCCTTATCGAAAGATTCCATTGGATGTTCGAACTCAATTCATTCATTCACACTCGATGGATTGTACTAGTGTACCTTGAGAGTCATTGACATTAATGGTGATTTCCCTCACACTTGTTAACAGTTTCATCAATGACTGGTAATCAAGTGGTTTCTACCATGTTCGAATTCAACACATATAATCACATGGTTAGATTCGTACTTTTGGGTGACGGGATTGAAGACCCTGGATATCATCTCTTTGTCCAGGTTGCGATGGGATATGTATAATTTGCGACACATAGATCCACTTTGTATGTCTCATGGCTATGTCGTCTCAGTTTGAATTTTCTTGCATAGATCCATAGTGTATTCCTGGTGGCTATGCTATATTTTGACATCGTGGATCCACAGTGTATGATTAGTGGCCATGACCTATGCCTATAATGTCATCCGTCTGTGATCTAAGTATGGGAATGCCTACCTCAGAACTAGTATGATATTCTGCAGATGCTTGGGTGTTCGTAGAATTCCGATTAGGTGCGCTCCTGGTTTCTAACACACACACGAAGTTTACAAAGTATTTCGGCTGTCACTGATTCCAGCCTCATACTTTGGGGGGCATTTTGTTACCCATGTTTTTGGTCATCTTGATGGTGTATTGATGATGGTGTACTCAGGCTCCTAATAAGAACTTTCTCCTGAGAAAAGAGACATTCATCTCTTCCCAGAAAACATATTTTTAAAGAGAGTTTGCAGGTTGCTTATATCCTAGGGTGCGAGAATGACCCATTCTTGCATGCTTCCTTCAACTAGTGTGCGAACTTCTCGCATTGTGCTACATAGCTAGGGTGCGAACTTGTTCTCAAGCTTGGAAAAAGATGAAGTCTCGATGGTTCTAGAAGGGAATCTTCTAGAGAATGGGGTGGAATTCAAATGGTTATCTTTGTACTGGTTTCCCTGATATTGTGGGATCACTCTTATCCAAGTAACCATCTCATCCTCTCCTATATATTGATGGAATTCTCATGGAAAAGGTTAAGCGAAATTCATTGGAGAATCTGTGAAAGAATTGTGTGAAGGACCTAGCTGAACAAGAGCTTGGAGACTCTAGCAAGTCTATCAAGAGGAATTAGACCTTCTTCATACAAGGATTGAGCAAGTGTGTGTGTGTTGGAACCAAGAGCCACCGAAAGGAAGCTTGTGACATCAAGGTGATCATGTTGTATATTCTACTTTCGATTAATATGATACAGCGACATGTCCCTTTCCCATAAAGTCACTCTTACTTTATTATGTAATTCCTTGATCATATACATAAGTTGATGACGATTGAATATACTTTTCTATCTTCGCTTTGGTTGGTTTGTGTTGTCTTGGTCTTGACCTCACGAGAGCACCAGAGCGAAGCGGGAGAAATAGAGACCCTAGGAAGCGATACAAAGGTATGTTACTTGTTCCTCCCTACTAGCTAATTCAATGGTCATAGCTTAGGGAAAGAGTCATGTCCTATCCTGTTTTGTTCTAGATCCAGGTGGATCTAGGGAGATCTGTTAGTGTCTGCACCTACTGATTAGTCCGATAACAACAAGGAGCTCAAATGAGTATCGAAGAAGGTATGGCCACCTTTCCCCATTCAAATTGGTACATATTCTTTATTAGAGTTCGTCCATGCCAAAGCAGAGGCTACGACCTTGGAGGAAATGAAATTAGTGGACATTGAGTTTAAAAAACACGACCCTAATAAGGTTGTGAGTAATCACATGGTGAGCTATGAGCTGAAGAGATATGAACACGAAGACTCACCTCATGACCAAATCTTTTGAGGTGTGAGGTCCTACTCTGAAGTCTTAAGCTGGGTTCAAGCTCTGTTTTCCGATGATATGGTCGACATTTATACATTCCAAGAGCACATGAGGAGTTGCCTCCCTAAACTGTTACAGGGTGGAAACTCACAACCTTTGAGTACACAACAAGCATAAGATAAAATTTCAGTGGGTGTGAACCCTAGCAAACAAGAGACTCAGAACAAGTAAGAGGAAACTTAGAGCTCGAATCAGGAAGAAGATATCCCCAAACAAGAAGAAGGAAACCCAAAGATAGTTACCAAGGAAATCAACATCCCCATTGCATCCATCACTTCCTTACAATTCACAAAGGGGAACCCTAATACAGAGTGGATATTCAAGGAGGACCTGACACCTATTTCTGTAGAAGAGTTGCCTCCTAATGAATTCTTCTTCAGTAAGAAAAGGAAGGCCGTGGTGAAGTAAGAAACATACCAAAGAGCGGGCACAATAGCTAAAAAATAAAAAATCCTGGTAGATGGGGAAGCCTTGGAAGAGGAAGAATTCACCGATGAGATAGAAAGAACATTGGGGGCTTATGTAACAACCAACCAATATTCAGTCGGAACTTTGAGGGCATGGTTGAAACAAAAGAACCTATTGATCAACAAGTTGGAGGCTCGGTTAGCGATGACAAAGATGAATGCTAGGGAGGAAGAAAAAAAAGTTTTCGAGCAATCCAGAGTGACTGATGAACAAGAAATCGAGAGACTTAAATCCGACCTTGAGCATATGCATCAGTAGGCACAAACAAGCCAAACGTAGGTAAGTCAACAGGAAGAGAAAATAAAACTGTTGTAGTCTAAATTAAATTCTATTGAAAACCAGGTCATAGACATAACAACATTCCAATCCCAACCCACGAAAATACGAAATAAGGTAGAAGTAGCTCAACAGGATCTACTTGCCAAAGTAGAAGCCATACATAATCATTTTCATATGATAGAACAAGCATTGAAGGACATCTCCTCGAGAGAAAGAGAAGCGACAACAACTCAGATTTCTTTCCAAGAATATGTTATAGCAACAACGAAAGAAGAGGTGGCCATCAGTTCTAGGCTGTCTATCCTAGATCAAGCCAGAGGTAACATCCTACTGAAGGCATGGGAACATAATATATCCGAGAGAAGAAAAAGAGCTAAATATATGAGAGATGCTTGTGAAGAGACATTCAACTTGATAACTAAAAATTTGTTAGATCTCGATAAAGAAAGTAGTGCTGGAACACTGGGCAAAATTAACATAGCCAAACATTTGTTGGATATCAAGGAAAATGGGGAAAGAGGACAAATTGAATTAGCCCAGGTAGGCGAGGTCAATATCGCCCAAGTGGATAAATGGTTGATAAGACAAAGCTTGCAATTGTGGTCTATCATAATGGAAAATCGAAAAGTAGGAAAAAGATTGCCACAATTGGCAAAGGATTGTTACACTTTTGAGGTGAACAGACAAGTCGAACCTTCCAAGTTGATAGCCCAGTTGGTAGAAAAGTGTGTTTTTTGTATCGAGCAGGGGAAAGGGCAGACTTCTGGAGGCAAGTAATGATAGATGCTAATCCCATCCTATTTCTGGAGCTAGAGAACAAGAAAAGAAAACACCCTACCCACGTGGAGGAAGACAAAAGACAAGGAAGTGAAACGCTTCATTTTCCATTTGTAACCAAAATTTTTAGAACGATTTGAATTCAAGGCATTTTAAAATTTTGTATAAGTATAATTTTGGAAAAAGAGAGAAAGGGGGATTTTTTCCTTTGGCCGATTGTACCAGAGAATATCTCTTACGCCAGAATTAATACAAGGCAGATTGAAGACTCTTTTTTCCGTCAAGACTGGGTTATGTGTTTCTTCTATTGTTTCGCATTTCACATCATTTCTCATATGTGTCTTTAATGAATGCTTAGCTGCAATTTAGTACAACCACTACTGTGGTCATCATTTTTTGTTTTACTTATCTAATCGTTTACAACTTTTCTTCTGTATCGGCTATCAACAGGTACAAGACCTGTGAATTGTTTATATTTCTATATCATATGATTCATTAAAGTTTTTCTTACTTATATTATTCTTCTGTCACAAGGTCAGATTCTTCCCTGATTGATGCCTCACATTGTTCAACAAATCTATTTTTTCCTTCACTTCATGCATGGTTTTAAATTTTAACTCAGTTACGGAAAACGACCTATGATTTCGTTATACTATTAATTCGATTGTGGGATTCTTTCTTGTATAATCTAAAGGTGAAACATCAACCAACGCTTTAAAAAATCTCTGTTCCTTTATGACTGTCCCTGTGGCACGACAACCCAACTTAGAACTTGGTCTCTCAGATCAAACCAACCTCGCTTTAAACCTTTTCGATACCATTCTGAAAACTGCTACTACCTGAGACGAACTTGAACGTTCATGGGCAACCATTGAATGGGATATAAACATTCAAGAATAGTTAGAAGCTAGACCTAGACAACTTAGAAACCAACCTTAGCTTCTTTTCCCAGTTGTTTTCTCTAGTTACATCTTTCACACTTTTTGGATGCCTAGACTCGGTACTTTATAGCCTTAAGTACAGACTCTGGAACAACACAATCATTCAACCCTTCCCAGCTTTATTTTCTTTCCCTTTCTTCATCCCTATCGTCTTGAGATATCTCTTGCATACATGTCATGGATACTCACCGTTACATCAATATTTTCCCTTAACACACATCCATGACAATTCATTCAACTTTCTAATCCCTTTGTCAAAGATTTTAAGAGTTTTTGTTTGTTTTCTATTATACATACATAAGCAAATCCCCTCGTTGTTTCACCTTCCAAACATTATTCCATGAAGTCCCAAACCATACATAATTTAAATTTCCACTCCCCCTCCTATTGTATAAATAGATAATGATATCTACCATTAGTCTTTTTGATCCTTAATCCTCATTTACTTCAATACATTGTTATGTGGAACATAGTTACTTAAGCTTGCATGCCACTGTAAGTGACACACATATGTCGGTTGGCATATGTATACCACCATTTTTTTCCACAATACCTAACCGGAAAAGTGTTGCAAGGATCCCTCTCAATTTACATTGCTTGCACAAAATTTTGGTGCATTTTCGCTAAGTTTCTGCTACACATTTTAAAGAAGATGTCTTCAGATATTTCACCATTCAAATTATGACAAGTATTGGAAAATAATAATAATATTGGTTGCTGGTCAATTATACAGGTTGGACAGGTTACAGGATAATTCAAATGAATATAAGTTCAATACAAGTTTTCGGCACATTGACATGATTCTTGATACAAATGACAAATACTTGGAAGAATTATCATGGATTGTAAACCTATCACTAAATATGGTTGTTTTCCCACTCCTTGCATGCTAAATGCTGTCATATTTTGAGCATTTTCATATTGTGTTTGGACCCTTATACATCACACTTTTTTGTCTTATGCCTCCTTTTCAAATATTCTAATTATGTCATTATCTCATTAAAATCGTATCATATCTTTGGGGTTGAAACTTGGGCATTATTCTATGTTATATTAAAAATAAGATTTTGGGTTGTGGAGTTTGGTTGTTTCCACAAAGGATTTCTTCAATTACAAAATAATACTACAAGTGTGGCCACTGTTTCTCATAATTACGAGTGAAAAACACATTTTCATTACCCCAAAATTTTTCTAGTCCATGTAACCATTCATAATCCACCTTCAAGAATTGATGATAACTGTAACAAATGCACATATTATGTATTATTTTGAAGAAATAAAGTTTAATCTCATTAAAGGTATATTTTGTATGCAATGACCCAAATTTTTATGTTACTTGTGAAGGTTATCCCAAGACAGTTACAAAACTATGGAAAAACATCCTCAACATGTATAGTCTTGAAGTTGAAACTCATTGGAAAATATAGATTCTTTCTTCAAATACAAAATATTTTTCTCATCATTTAATAGTTCGTGTAGTAGTCCTCTGCTGYCATCGATATTTCCTATTGGCACAAATATGCTTCTTTCTCTTCAAATTGGTTTTGGTCCATTKTTCTCACCAATATCATCCATTAGACACACTAGAGCGTCACCAAATTCTCTACGATCTTCTATGAAGTGTTTTCCCTTTCAAAGTTGATATGGAAAGCTCAGGACGTGTGACAAGAAGGATTTTTATTTCAAGAATAGGGCATCRGTGGTCTCGATAAATAGTTCCAGGGCATATTTTGYAGAGCATTTGCATTTAGGGTTTTCCCTCCACATGTCACAAACAAGTTGGATATCAAGGAACAGTTTGGGTGAGAAACCTATATTAAATACTTGTTTTAGGAAAAGTGACCTTCAAATATGGATTCCACATATGCAAAGACCAAGCTGTGATTACTAGATGTAGCAACTTTTGTCTGTCTTCCATTTCATCTATGACAATGGTAAGAACTATAAGCCTCTGTTCATCCTATAAACAACTTTGAAGTTTCATATATTTGGCAACAAAATTTGTTGTATAAAATCTTGTGAGAAAACTTCTTTAAAGGGTTCATAAATATGTCTTGCTTATCATATTCTAGGAAACAAAGTTAACTTCTGGTAAATATTTCAACTTTATCAACAATATATCATCAATGTATAATGAGCGTATAAACATAAGCAACATCACATCAAATACAAAGTACACCAGAATTTACGTGGAAACCCAAATTGGAGAAAATCACAAAACGATTTCTTATATATCAAAGAATACATTAATTGGAAGTACCAACTTCCCAATTATCCAACTGCAACTGGAAGGAGGATATGACCCCCTATTTACATGCTCCAACCTAAAGGAAGCTTGAACTCCCTGTGTTCTTTGACACCAACCAGAAGGAGGCTACAACCCCCTTTCCTTATCACGTCCTATCGCCCTGAAATACAAGTGTAGACCAACTATCACTACCACAATCACTGCCACCGTCACTTTCACCGTCATTGCCACTTTCACTATCAACTTGTCACTGACCAACCTATCTAACCTATCATTGATACTCAACTAGATCCTCTCACATGGATCATATACCAAGGACACCTCTCAACTAGATGTCTAACATCACCAACACATGCCTCAACCAAGCATGTACCAAACCATCAACTTATACCATACCAAGCATCAACCATGTACCACAACCTATACAACAACACATGCATCAACCACGCACCAACACCTGTACAACAACAAGTGCATCAACCATGCACCAACACCATAACAACCATATACAATGTACCAAGGATATGTCTCAAGAATAACACCAAAGCATGAAACTCAACCATATGCAACCATAAACCAAAAGGGGCCTCCAAGATATGCCTTAAGCATGTGCCATACCATCCATGAAACAAGTCTAATGAACTATCACATCAACTATGTATCAAACCCTCAATGTTATGCAACCTCAACTTGTACCGATATATTCAACAATACAAATCAACCAAACTGCCTCAAACATGTACCATATGACATGCTTCACACATGTACCACAAGATATGCCATAAACCATGTAATAAAAAGGTACTAAAATTCTCATGATGTGCATCAAGCATAAACCATAATCTCCAAAATATCATGAAGCCATGCCACCAATATGAGCCATAACATTACCAAGATATAACCCTCAAAATATACACAATGACATACCTCATAACTTGTGACAACCATGATGCATAATCATACCTTGATACAACCTGGAACGAGCATTCCCTTTACTTTACCTCATTCTTTCTACCTCACATTCACCAACATATCATGTTTAGACAAATATTCAATGAACTTGTTTGTGAGAATGAGAGACTCTTGATGTATATTTATACTCTTCCATTTAACTACTTTTCAACTACTTTACCCTTAATTAATTTCTTTTTGTAACCACTTTAATCTTAATTAATGTCATGTTACAATTGTTTTTCCCTTAAACTATTTTACACTTTTTCCTAATTTTAGGGTAATACCTATTTTACCCTTTTTCCTAATTTTAGGGTACTGTTTTTCTTCTTCTTCTAATTTTAGGGTTATAACTGTTTTACCCTTTTTTCCTAATTTTAGGGTCATAACTGTTTTAACCTTTTTCCTAATTTTAGGGTCATAACTGTTTTACCCATTTTCCTCATTTTAGGGTCATAATTGTTTTACCCGTTTTCTTAATTTTAGGGTCAACCTGTAATTTCTTGTTTCAACTACTTTACCCATAGTTAGTAAACTCACAATTTCTTTGTTACAACCACTTTACCCATAATTAACTTCTTGTTGCAACCACTTTGACTGGAAAACTTCTTGAAGGCTTTCTAGAGGCTTCTAGATTAATTGACTTCTTGTTGACCTTCTAGGAGATCCTAGATTATTCTTTAGGGTCCTCAAATATTTACAAAGCCATATATCCTCAATTGTAAGGATCCACGTGACATACCACTTATCACTAGAAATGACATGATGTGTACTATCCATCTATGCATGTATTACCTGCATCTACATTGTGATTCATGTATTTATTCCTTGATCAATCGTGGGTTGATCAATTGTGGGTTCCATGACCATACCTTCAGGGCTACATGTAGACTTCATAAAATTCACCCAACACATATGATGAAATCAACCAATCCATCAATGACAACTAAATATCCATCTATCTCAACCAAATCTGTAGGGCTTCCAAAATTCTCCAAGGGTTGACATCAATTACAACCAATTGTCCAACAATCTCCCCCTTTGTAATTGATGACAACACTAGCATTGATGGAAACACTGATGCTCCCTCTGTGACCATTTCTCCTCATCAATGTTTCTCACTCTCCCCCTAAGATATCAATGGAAAATGGTCTCTCTCCTTAGGGATTCTCCCCATGTATTCATGCATCTATTCTCTCTCTCTCTCTCTCTCTATGTTTCCATTCCTTTTCTCTTTCTCTTCACATGTTTCTCTCCTTATGTGACTTCCCCTGAAAGTATACCTTCTATGAAAAATCCTTCTCTTTCTCTTCTTTTGAAATCATCGAAAAAAGGATAACTCCCTTTGTCGGTATGTCTCCCCTTGTATGCATGCTTCTAATCTTTCATTTTGGATCTATTTCTCTGATGATTTCTCTTCCCTTTACTTCTTTGCAATATGTCATGTAAATAAATGTAGGGTTACCTGTAAGCGTTTCCTTTCCTCTCTTCCAGTGCATGATAATTGTCCATTGGTGCTTCCTCTTGTAACTCTCTGATATATATATATATATATATATATATATATATATATAAAGCATTCAAAATTTCTTGACTTCAAATGATTTTTCATGAACGTGTCCAGTGATATACTCTATCTGCAAATCAAACTTTTCATGTCTGGAACAACTTGCACTGAAGATATCTCTTCCTGAAGGAATATAATCATAAACTTATTCTTGTGTAACTGCCATCTGATATCTGCGTGGGAAGAATACTTCTCAATTGAACAATATGTCATTCAATACTTCTGCTATTTTCCTCTGCAATTACTTCAAACTACTTGAAATATGGTTCTATGATTTGTAGTATATACTACACTTACCCCCCCATTCAATATTCATATTCACTGGGAGTCTCCAAGCTGGTGGCTCAGAAAAATACCCACTATGATGCAGATTAATGTTCCTCTTCATCTATAGACTCATCATCTTTTAGAACTCTGGCTTCTTCCCTTTTTCCTGTGGATTGATCTTGCACTATAATTCCTGAAAGTACAATCTCTTGGGCTTGTTCCTTATTCACTTGTTCTTATTTTCTTTCTCGCATTATTGTAAATAATGTTATCTCTAGGACCTGGAATTTATTCACTTGGTCTTCTTGTTTTTCATTTATTCTCAAATACTTCATGTATCTAACATCTTCCTTTTTTCCTGTATATTTTCCTTGATCTCATACTATTGCCAATCCTGAGAGTATGACTTTTGGGTGTCCTTCATTCATCTTCTCTTCTTTTACCTATTCTTGTTTTATTTCCCAAACTTTCTTATATCTGATAGAAGTATCCATCATGCTTCTAAAATCACGAGCTATGTGACCTTAATTGTGGAGTTTGTAACATTCAATTTTATGTGGGGCCACATAAGCATTTTTTTCTTGAACATTTCTTCCATAAGCCCTGCAATCTGCAATTTTATGTCCAAAGTTAGTACAATAAAAATAGTGACCATAAAAGAATGATCTTCTTTGTGGTGCAGACCTTCTGAATTCTTGCCTTGGTTGATCATGATCATGATTGAAGATTCTTTGTGAATTGAATGTGGGGGATCTTTCTGAAGGTGTATCTCTATCATTTTTCCTTGATTATGGCTGACCATGATTCCTTCCTTTGATTAGTTTTGCATAACTCTTACTCTTTTCCTCATTCTTCGTTTCTGGAAACTTGAAGTGCTTTTCTTCAACATTTTCTACAAACGATGTGGATGTTTTTGTCTCTTCAACGTTCTTTCAAAGCTTGATGATTTTGGCTCTCAATTTGACAACTTCTTCTTCAAGTTTCTCAACCTCTTATTCTTTCTTCATAATCTAACTCTTCATTAATTATTCTGTTCGCGTTGCTTCTTCAAGTTGGATCTTCAAGGAGTTGATTTTCTTTTCAAGTCTTCTTTATTCTTGAGAAAATTACAATCTAATTTAGGTCCTCAATTCTTTCCTTTAGATGATATATCGATACATTTTCTCTTTTCTCCGCTTCCTTTCTTTCGACTTCCAAAAAATGCTTCTCTTCCATTGATTCCTTTCTTAGTGTTACTATAACGAATTCCAAACACTGCTTTTCTTCCATCTGACCTTTGTATGTTTCTTCAATATTTTTGGCTTCTTCTTGTTGATTAATTGGGTTGGTTGTCATTGATGTCAACCCTTGAAGAAAGTTCAGTAGAAAATTCTGGTAGCATAAAGGTTTGGGTAATGGACCCAAGTTTGTTTGATGAATAATGGTATGAGTTTTGATATATTTGTAGGTAAAACTATTCTATATGGATATTACATGTCATGTCATTTCCATTGGTATGTGGAACGCCACAAAACTCCTCACGGTTAGAGAGTTATGGCCATGTAAAGTTGGAGAACCCTCATGAGTCATCTAAAAGCCCCAAAAGTTAAAAGTAGTCAAAGTGTTTGCAAAGAAGAAATCATTTAAATAATAAAGTGAAGTGACGAGTGTACTATAAGTCAAAGAGGATGCAAAATAAATTATTTAAATAATAAAGTTAATGGAGAGCTTACTAATTATGGAAAGTGGTTAAGTTAAGTGGACAAGTGGTTATAAGTGGGTTAACCCTAAAATAAGGAAAGTGGGTTAAGATGGTTAAAAGTAAACCCTTGAGGATGCTACATGAAAGTATAAATAAGAGGCAAGGCTCTCTCATTTAATCACACTTGAATGTCATTGAATATCTATTTTTTGTGAAAGATTTTTTGGGAAGGTATTATTGATAGAGAAAAATTGCAGCAACAAAAGTGCGGTAGGAAAAGTGCGGCAGAAAAAGTGTGGCAGGAAAACTGCGGAATAAAAAGTA
>ML815029.1:83167-95002 GCA_009831015.1 Picea engelmannii | reverse complement strand
GTCCCAATAAGAACTGCTCTCATTTGGTATGGAAATATCCACTAGTATGTGGGCCTGATTGCCACTAACTTAATGGATTTCTCTCCAAAGATAAACTTAATAATTTAATCTAATCTAATAGTTACAAAAATCAACTACACACATACAATTTTACTTATGTAAACAAAAAGAAATCACATTTATCAATAAGAAAAAATACTATCATACCCATTTTCATATAGATACATTGAATATGTCCCTACAGTTAAGTTCATAATCTATTCATAATTATTTCTGAGAGAATCAATTGACATAAATGACAAATTGTTGCAGAAAAAATCAATCAACAATTGTGTGCAATTGCATGAATAGACCGTGAATTAGCTTCTCCTAGTATTTAGTATTTATAAAACGTTCCTCAAATAGAGTGTTGGTGAAAAATCAAGACCAGGCTTCTCAACAATTACCAACAAAAAGTACCACTATAGTCTATGAAAGATGACATATTCAACCTTACACAAGGGAAGGAGGTCTCACCCAAAGAGTAACCAAGACTTGTGTGATGAAGGGAGTTAAAGAGAACGCAACATTAGGTCTATTTCTATGCTACTTAGATCCATATATTAACCAATAAATCTAAGTTGCGACAATAATCAGATACCATCTAGACAAAGAGAAGAAAACATGCAACAAGAACACAAAACCATTTGTAACATATTAGATAAGCAAAAAACAATTGTTTAGGGCCCAAAATCACTTCATTCTATTATCAACATCAATATAAAAAATCTCATACAACATAGACCTCCAATACATCCTCTCACACAATGAGATCTAATCCCTTACACCCATTACAGACTCAAAACTTGTGAATTCACAGTAATACCAGTAGGGACCATTACAAATTATAAAAATGACTGAAATAACCATATCCCAACCCAGAAAAGAACAAGATTGAGAATTCCGATAGCAACAACATCAATCCTATCATTCTCTCACTAACCCATTAACATATTAGCACATTAACCCTTTTCCCGTTACATTGTTTTCTTATTTATACTTTTTCCCTCTCAAATTCGCTCATTTCCGCTTCCTAGATTCCTTTTTCCACCCACGGTATGGTGTATTCCACCATCTTCCAGTTGAGACATGATTCTTTTGAACCTTTCCACTTCTTTTAGACTTCCATCTGATCCATGATGCTTTTGACTCTTTCTACTACTTTTAATCTTCTAACTGGCCAACATAGATTTACTAAAATCAAGGAATTTCCAAAATGAAGGGCACAACAAGCCTCAATCAAAACTATTGACTCATCTTGAGTCAATTTTCCGCTTCTTTCCCAGGGCCTTCTTCAAACGAAGGGCCCAACTTCGGTACAATTTTGAGGGTCTGCTAGCGGAAATTGTCATAATTTTCCAAAAGGACCTACCACTTCCTTACCAAAACAAAAGATCCTACAACAAACTCTTGGGATGTAGAAACATCTAGTTTTGGAGGATTAGTGGCATGCAGAGTCTACCACTCTATGTATGCAACTGAATCTAGATGATGCATCTATACATACACAACTTGAACTATAGGTTTGAACTCCCTGAGTTCTTTCTTGTCTATTTGGGCTGCTTTGAACATTGCATCCATTTTGTTTTCTGCCTCTTGGATTTCCGTGAACTTCACCTGCTGTGCAATAAGATATGTGAGGGCCTTTTATTTTATGTTCACCCACTGAAGTTGGACTCTCTGTTCTTCAGCCAAATTACTTCTTCTTTCTAGAAGACCGACCGAATCATTGACCATCATGAAGAGTTTGCTGCATTCTCCGGTACAATCATGAAGGAAGGACCTAACAATATTCCCTTCCACAACCACTTGTGTAATCTTCTTCTGCATAGCCTTTGGTTGTGCTTGCTATTGTATTTGAATTACATCCATATGCATTTGTAGGATATTTTTTCACTTGACTAACTATGTCCATGCATCTGCAATCATCTCTACATGTTGCATTGGTGCAACAAGGGTAATGTCAACCGACAACTGAAAGGAATCCTGTCGAAATTTGTGCCAAGCTTCGATTAATTTCCTAGAAACTGCTTCGAGTGCTGATTGAGCCTACTCATGGAAACTGTGTTCTTGATCTCTATCCTCAGATACTACAACTAACTCTTGATGCAACAAGTGCATCTACTGCATGATCTCTTCATTGGCTTCCTCTGCTAAAATAATTCACTACTCGATCTAAGTAGTCAAGGCATGTATGTTGTTAAAAAATTGTGGTGTCAGAAAGGCTGCAAAATATTCACCATTGATTACCTAATCTACTGAGAGTCTCGAGGCATATGTAGGATATGGACACTCAGGGGAATTTTCCTCCAGGGATAAGGTGTAAAATTGCAGAGGCAACAAATTGCAAGGCTGGTGACTATTCAAGAATGCATACAATTGGCTTATACAATAACAATATGAAGTTGACATTAGTCCTAAAAATCATATGAAGTTAATATGCAATGAAGATAAAACTTAACACAAAAGTTTGGAAGCTCTGAGGGCAATTTGTCCAAAAGGAATTTGAGAAGAAGTAATGAGTCTTCATCGCAAAGTCATGAAAGTACTAAACAAAGATTCTGAGCTTACAACAAAACTGCAACATGAGTGTTAAAATGGCGAGTAAGGTACTAACTAGGACACTCATGAAGGGGTAAGCTCTATCATTCGTCAACAACACCTTTAAAGCAACTTTGAGGGGGTGATGTTGTGAACGAATGGGATTGAACCTATGGTGAAATTGTGATCGGTAAATATAGATGCATTATGCAAGAAGATTTAAACCTACCCTAAATTCCAATAACGACCACAATATATAAATAAGGGAGCCCCACAGATATTAGCCAGAAATAGATTAAGAAGAAGAAATGCAGCTTCAACGCAAAGTCATGGTGGGACAAAACAAGGATCCCAAGCCTATGAAATTATTTCAGCATGGGTGATAGAATGAAATCCAGGGTCTAACTAGAGAACCCATAAATGATAGGCTCTACCACTTGAATTACAACGCTTATAAACACCAAATAAGGTTCTATGTCGCAACTCAATGGGGTTTATCCTAAGGAAAATATGTGATTAATATGGATAAATGCAGTATGCAGGCAGGGCAATACCTACTGGACATGCCAGTAAAGATCACAATACCTTCCAAAGAAATAATAAAAAAACACCACCAGATATACAAATTTGTGTAAAAATGAGATCTCTCAAAGACAATTGTATAAGAAAACAACTCCCAAAGGTTTTATTAGGTTAAACGACATAAAATTGTTAAAAAAGCAGGAACAAATTATTTGAAAAGGTGGAAAAAATGTGTCAAAATAAATGTAAAACTCATTTTTACCATTTCATTCCTTTTTATTAACCATTTGGAAGAATTGAAGCCTTTTTTACCTTTCGAACTTATGGAGAATGGTATGAGGTGCCAAAAGACCGGAATCCAAAACTGCTTGAACTAAGTAAGTAATCTCTTCCTCCTCTTCATTTTTATCCGCAAGTTTTTTATATTTGGTGTATTTTTGAGTAGGAAATGAAATTTTAAAATTTGCATGGACATGTACTTGACTTCGCTTAATGCATGTCACATACATATGAGATTTCCTTAAAAATAAGTTGCGTGCATCTACGTAAATATGAAAATTACAAAGAATTTAATGAAAAATCATTTTGATTTTGTAGGATGGTGATAGAGTGGAGGGAGAGGTAACACATGGAAGTTGATAATTATGTGATGAATGATCGGGAGGCCCAAGAATCTCTCCGAATATGCGAATTATATTCATTTTTTCATTGTAATGGCATAAGATCACAACAAAGACTACTTGCAACATTGATAGATTATTGGGAACCCGATGTTGATGCTTTCATGATCAGGGGGTAATCTTTAAATATTTAAACTGAGGATATATACTTTCTTACTAGGATAACTCAATGAGGAGATGTTGTGAATTTAAAAGGTAAGGGATCCATTGTTCTTACGATCAACAAATACATTGCATTGTACTGCTCAATTGAGACACATAAATTTGGGAGCCAACTCCTGATGGGAGAGATTACAAACCTTAGTATGAATATCATTATATTATTGATTTCCCATATTACGGGATCAACATCATTGCACCAAGACTCCTGGGAAATGATGTTTTATGCCAGATAATGTTTGAGGAAAAAATTGTATGGATTGAGCACAACATTGCTAACATGTATGGAGGCCCAACTGACAGGATGAAAATAGGGAAAGATGAAAATTTTTGGCTATGGAATCCTCCTGTGATTTTTTTTCTTTGAGAGGATACCCATGATCATTCCTAGAGTGGACATCCATCCTCACTATGTTCGAGATGGTGTAATGGAGAGATGGATTGAATTCTTATTGAGGAAGGGAGGAGGGAAGATAGGGGATCCATGGGATGATGCCTTATTTTCTTGGTGCTCATGACAAGTGGTAGCCATAGAGGACTATCCCTATGCATGGATAGACCACCAACATGACCTAGAGATGACTATCCCTCCTGACAACACCTATGGAGACATTGGTAAGAAAATGTTGTAATTATTTGATTTTTGTATTTTGAGGAATATAAATGAATAAATATTTTTTACATGGATCATATAGGTAATCAGATTGTATGATTATGAAGATGTGGGACCAAGATGACCAACTAGATTTTCTTTTCATAGATGACGTGGTTGTGATGGAAAACCATGAGTAGATGTCGAGCGAGTTTTAGATAATGTTCAGAGGAATATGGATAGACTAGTGCATTCAGTTCCCATGGTACGGATCGAGGATCTACCAGAGCGAATGAAAAAAAATGTAGTTGGAGTGCCAAGGACATGGATATGACTCTTTTGACGTCTTACTCATGCAGGGGTTTTATATGAGCAACGTGAAGAGAGAGGGGCAGGTCCCTCAAGAAATTGATTATGATATATTTATACTTTTGTATTATAGGTCCCTATAAACGACAATCAAGGATTCAAATCCTTTTTGAGACATGATCCACTTTTTGTAACTTATTGAAAAAATGATGATGATGATGACACACACACACACATGATATTTTTTCCTTGATAATGATGTGCTTATGATTTATTATTATTGTATGAATGATTTGAGTTTTTTATTTAATGTTAATGATGTAAATTCCAATCTAAAATGTAGTTAACAAATGAATCCCATAATACATTGACATTTCTTGGAATATGAACATACATAGTATGATAAAAAAAACGCTCCAAAAAATGCACTCTGAAGAAAAGATGAAGCATCATAGGGTTGTGAATAT
Source organism: Picea engelmannii (assembly GCA_009831015.1). Lineage (NCBI taxonomy): Eukaryota > Viridiplantae > Streptophyta > Pinopsida > Pinales > Pinaceae > Picea > Picea engelmannii. The sequence continues at coordinate 89,693 of ML815029.1, read as the reverse complement.
GATAATCACCATTTAGCTGGCACACAACCAATTAAGCATCCATACGAACTTCTAAGCACTGAATGCAGTGTGCAATGGAATCATGGAGTAGTTCAATAACAATGTTGTACTCAACTACATTATTAGTATATGGGTTGAGAGAAGCACCAATAGAAGCGATCAATTCTCCTGTAGGATAATAAATCACCCAAGCAACAAAAGCTAGATTATGAGTGTGGTGACTAGTGCCATCCACATACCCTGTGAAAAATGATGAATCTTGTGATGTCTAGAAACAAAGAGGAAGCACCATAAGAATCACCAATGAAAAATAACATCATATCATCACTATATACAAATATATACAATAATTACAAGAAGACCACCCACGCAAATATTCTCAAGCATATTACTTTTTCAAATAGAGCCCATTTCTAGGCTCTGAAAGTGCATTCCCCTCAAAATATTCGAGCTCGTAGGCTCCTTTATGTAAGGCACATCTCACAATTTAAGGGCCATAAAATAACGAATTAAAATTTCCTACCCCTAAGGCATGTTTTTCCTGGCCATAGACTAAGACGAGATCACCTTCCAAAAAAACTCTTGGGTGCATGGACTTATCGTACTGACTCTTAACTTGTTTTTTCTGTGCTTAGTTTGCAGTAGAAACATCCTGACGCTACTCGTCGATATGTTCTATATGAACAAGGCATGCTTCTAACTCATAGGATTGAGGTAGAATATCTACAACAATATTAAGGAACATAATCTTACACTCAATAGGTAAAACATCCAACCCATGAATGAGATGGAATGGCAAAAAACCAATAGTTTTTTTACTGTAGTCCAGTATGCACATAAAGCCAAATAGAGAATAATGTGCTAGTTATAATTTCTTGCATTGACTATACACTGGAGAATTTTCTTAAGAGACTTATTAACAACCTCTACCTGTCCATTCACTTGCGGGTAATATGGAGATGAGTGCTCCTCTCTAAAACCAAACTTAGAAGCAAGTTATGACATCATCTTGTTCTGGAAATGAATACCATGGTCAGTGAAAATATCTTTTAGAACACCGAATTGAGTTATGACTTGGTTGAATATGAATAATGTAGCAATCTCACCATCGCTTGAAAAATTAGGCATGGCTTCTGCCCACTTAGTGAAATAATCAACAACCAAAATGATCTAACGATACCCCCTAGCCAAAGGTGGGTGGCATGTCATAACATAAACTCTCCACTTAGTAAATGGGACAACATTGATGACTAGAAAAAGAGGAGTAGGCTGTGCATGCATTTTTTGAGAAAAAATCTAGCAAGGGTGACACTTCTTGACCACTTCTATGTAGTCTTTAAATATTGACGACCAAAAGTACCCGATGCATAAGATATTCTGGGATGTTTCCAGTCCTGATAAGTGAATGCCAGATACTCCACTATGATAGTAATTAAGCACAAATTCCACTTCCTCATGGGTTAATCAACGATGGGGAATTGAATGAACCCCTCGATGATACAAAGTTTCACCGATAATAAGGTGATTCTTCACCTGATGGCGAGTCTGACGTCGGTCATCCTTTGAGTAATGTAGGAAAAAATGGAGATTCTAGAGATATATAAGGATATACTTGTATTAGGGGTCAACAGAAGAGATAAGGAATATACACTCATCAAAAAGTGAGTCAATAAATTCGTTATCCTCATTCTCTACTGGGAACTTTGACATAAGTTCGATGAATACTAATGACTTCTTGGATTTGGTAGAATAAAAATCCAAATCAAACTCTTGAAGAACAAAAATCAATTTGTTATTCTTCCCACCAATTATTCACCGAGTCAGAACATATTGAAAAGGGTTAATGTCAGCAATGACGGTCGTCTCGCACAAAAGAATATAACTCTAGAGATGTTGAACAACATGAAATGATGCTAAGGCGAGTTTATCGACATGTGAATACTTTTGTTCATGTCCTATCAATGAACGATTCAAATAATAGATAATATGATATTAGATATTTTCATCCTCCTGAACTAATACCATTCCTATCGAAGATTTAACTGTCGCGAGATATAATAAAAAATCTCTATTATAATCTGGGGGGCTAAGCAAAGGAGTTGAAACTAGGGATTTCTTCAATGCGTCGAAATAACATTGTGACGAATCGTCCCAATAAAAAGGAACCCCCTTATTCAATAGGCGCATAAAAACTTTTATGATATTAGCATAGTTCTGTACAAAACGTTGAAGGAAATTTTCCTTTCCTTGTAGACTCTGAAGTTGATGTATTGTGCATGGGGGAGGAAATTGAGATATTGCCCCAACCTTGAAAGGGTCAACCATCATTCCTTTAGTTCAAACGAAAAATCCTAGGATCCTTCCTGAAGTTATAAAAAATAAAAATTTGTGTGGATTCAAGTGAAATAAATAGTGACAACATATCCCAAAGACAAGGAGAAGGTGCAAAAGGTGTTGCACCCTTTTACACAAATGGGCAATGCGATAATCCAAATAAGCCTCCACCATGTGCTTAATATCATGGAAAGTGAACATCATGACCCGCTGAAAAGTGGCTTTAATATTTTTAAGGCCAAAAGGAATCTTTTTGTATGCAAAGGTTCTCCAAGGACAAATAAAATATGTCTTTTGTTGGTCCTCATGGTGGATCTGTATCTGGTTATAATGAGAAAAACCATTTATAAAAGAGAAAATATCACTTCTTGCACATTCATCAAGGATTTTATCGATGAACGACGTAGGGAAGTTATCCTTAGGACAATATTTATTCAAATCACAAAAATCCATGCATTCTTGAATCATACCCTATTTCTTGTCTACCAGAATGGGTTGGATACCCATTCCATCAATGGGACTAGATATATAAATCTTACTTTGAGAAATTTTTCTACCTCATCCTTTATTGTTGTTTCTTTCCTCGGGTTGATTGGTCGCATTTCTTCCGAACCGACTTAGCATTTTCATAGGTTCAAATCTCATGTTTGACAATCTAAGGATCTATTCCAGGCATTTCCTCATACGACTGGGTGAAAACATTACAGAATTCCTGAAAAGTGTCCTATACTGACTAATTTCATCTTGAGAGTATTCTACCCCGATAAAGAAGTTTTAAAAAACATTAGGGGTTCTATAAATGTTAAACATGACGGTTTCCAATATATTATCCATATTCCCCTCAACATAGACATCGTGCTTTACTAAGGGGTTCACTGTCTGGCCAACATTTCTAGTAACAATTGACTTAAATTATTCTCTTTCCATACGAATGATATCCGGGAGGAAGCACAATCGATGATGCATATCCTCCCATGGAATTTCCAACCCAGTCATTTCCTCTATGATATCAACCCATTCACTTTAGAGCTAGTCATTTCATAAGGCAAAATGATATCAAGGAAGTTAAGGAAATTTAAAGAATTTTGAGCCCAGACAGGTTCTGGAAACTGATCGTTCTCCTCTGTCCATGAAGGATTTTGATCAGGGTCTGCAGTAGCGCACTGAATAGCTTGATAAGTGGATTTAGCTGTAGACAATGGCATAGACATCTCAACATGTGCGCGACCTTCTAACAATTGGCACGATGAGGGTAATACCCATGGATCTTTCAAATACAACACTCTAAATGAAGAAATCCTTGTAACAGAGGCTGGGGAACTCGATTTTTGAAAGTCGATTGGAGTGGCACAAAAATGCGAAATCAGTCCTAGGAAATTAAAAGTTCCCATTAGTGAAGGACACATTCCAACACCGATACTCTCAGTTGCTGACTGAGATTTTTTGATCCAAGCTACTATGGATCCCAGATTCTCTACGGAGTTAGAGAGGTTAAAAACCATCTAATTGATAGTCACAATATTTCCCTCATGGGGAAAGCATAAAATTATAAATACCGATGAAACGACTGGTGTCATCACACAAGTCTAAATCCTTCTCAATAACATATTGTAGTTGATCGATGCATCAAATACCTCTACTTTTACGGAAACAAAATTACCTCCTAACTATAATGGAAAAGAGGAAATAATCCCATATAGTCTAAAATATTTTCCATCGAATGAAGTTAACAAAGTGTGAGAAGGTGTGAGCTCTGGAGAGCCAATAAATTTCCAGAAGGATAGGGACATGACACATGCCGAAGATCCCTCATCCACAACGGTCATCCTGATTACATGTTTCACTTATACAACGTCAATATGGAAGGATATATGGTAAGGAAGGTGAGGCCTCACATCAATAGCATCAAAATTCATAGTGAGATGGATGGAAGAATCCTCCAGTCCGATCATGGATAAAAATGCAGTGCGTTGCGTGGGGAAACTATGAAGCACCTCTAAAGCACACATCACACACGATGTTTGAGATAAATCCTAAAAAATCATGGAATAGTTGGGTGCATCTCGAGCATTAGGGTTATGTGAAATCTTTTTGTACACACCCTTTGGTATGCATGGCATTGTTTCCTTCCCAGGTTTTTCTATGTGAAGAGGCCCCTGAGGATAGAAAGTCTCTTTACCTTTCAATGTCGACTCTAGATTATTACAATCAAGAGATCTGGTCGACAATTATACCTCCTGTTATTTTAAATTCATATGATTAACCATATTAATGAATGAAAAATATCCATCTGAAAAAGGTGCACCAACAGTTCCCCCTTGCAGATTGGAAGTGGAAGATCCATCCTGCATATTATGTCCTTGTAGAATTTTTTTTTTCAATATAACATGTTGTTGTTGTTGTTGTTGTTGAAAATTTATCAAGCATTGTGATTCTTCCATATTTGGGCATTGATGAGTAAGGTGATCATCCCAACAGAGATTGCATGGGAACTTCACCTTTATATTTTCATCTTTTACCCCCTCAAATTTTTATTATCCCTTTTATCTTTTCCTCACTACCCTCCTTTCCATTTCATTTATTCTTTTCTCTGGGATGTTAAGGACCCTTTTGAGTCTTTGATTTCAAAATGTGTACATCCAAAGACTGGGTGGTGGGGGTGGTTGGGCCAGGGGCCAGACCAACCACAATTTGTTGTATAAACAACTATTGCATCTGGTTCGAGACCAGATTTGTGTCTTTGCTTTGTGAGGAACCGAAAATAACATCGACATGTGGTCCCGATTTTAGTTTTTCCAAGTCGAGAGTCGAGTGTAGAGTGTTGGGAATGATCTCATAGAGCATATCCGATTTATATTAAATCAACTCCAACTATTGTGTTCTAAATATTTCATGTTCTTCTATAAACACCCTTGAAGTGGCCACATCCTTAGAAATATAAGGAAGCGATGACTTCAAGAAATATTCCAAAAGAAATTATGGTGGAACCATGGCTTTGATAAATCTCTTCTGTCTCCTCCATTCATGAATATGATCAGAAATGTGTGTATCTTTATCTTGTTCAAATTTAGCTAAAATTTATGTACCAACATCATACTAGACATGGAGTTGGAAGCGATTAAAGAAAACAATGACCAGATCAACAAAAATTGCATACTTATACCTCTCCATTTCTATATACCACTTAGAGGTGACCCCGACGAGGGTTCTTTGGAACAATCATAACCACATCGAGTTGTCTTTCAATGAATTAGATGAGCACCACAATTGAAATGTTGTTACGTGATCCTGCGGGTCTTCACCATTCTTTCCTTTCAACTTTGGTATGTCCGAAGGTAGTTTGGTGGGGACTATGGGCCACCTTGGTTCATGAAGAATTGGTTCATTCATCAAATTATACAAGTCTAATGAATGAAGGGTTTCTATAAAATGTATTCTGGTCTACGACATCGATTTATTAGCAGCCTAAAAATAAGGTCCTGGGTTGAAAATGGCACCAGTTTCTAGGAAGAGTTTGCGGATGATCCAAAGACTTGGGTAAACCCTGTTGATACTGAGAAGGGGGTGAATCAGTATCAAGTAGATTTTTTTTTTTTTTCAAATTATACTTAAACCATTCAATTATATCCAATGAGAAATGAACAATAGTATAAGGGTTACATCAATACACCACAATACACCATGCACAATATATGAGAAATAATCAATAGTTATTGGTCAAGGGAAGTAATGAATTCCAAAGGTAGCTACAACTTCCAAATATAAAGGGAGGGATAAACCTACAAGAGGAAGATACAATCCTCCAACATCAAGAGAGGGTTGACCTCTCCATCCTTTCCCCTTCCTTCCACCCAAGAATATATGAGAGATAATAAAACTTTACATTAAATCATCACCATCAACCAACCATCCCATAGAACCTAATAATTCTTCCTGAGACTTATTCAATTTATGAAATTATTCAATTATTGGAATACTCTGATCCTGTAGATAATATTACTCAATGTATTCTCTGAAAATTCTCCAAGTTTCACCCCTTGAATCCTCCTCAAAAAGAAGTTATAGAGAGAATGGTAGACTTTGTTCAATTCTGGTTTATTCAGGAGACCGAACTTGTACATAATGCCCCACGCTCAATATTTAACATCATATTCCAAAACTCTCACAAAAGAAACTATAGTTTGTAATATTT
>ML815029.1:21178-60654 GCA_009831015.1 Picea engelmannii | reverse complement strand
TATACTTGGATGAATAAAAATATGATCAATGATATTGTAGAAATGATGAAATGTATGAGTTATGTGATTATATATTTAATATGATTTATTCTCTTTAAAGTGTTTATTTATATGGGTTAATCATTGTCTCCATCGTCATGATTCATCATCATAATCAAAATTTTCATCTTCCTCCTCCTTATCATCGCCATTGTCATCACTATCATGATTTTCGTCATGGTGTCGTCATCATCGTCATTCTCATCATTATTATCATAAACATAATCAACATTGTCATCATCATCATCATCATCATTGCATTTGTCGTCATCGTCATCGTCATCATTATCATTGCAGTCGTCATCGTCATCATCATCATCATCGTCATCATCATCAATATCATCATCATCATCATCGCATTCATCATCATCGTCGTCGTCGTCATGGTCATCATCATCATCATAATTGTCATTATCTTCATCATCATCATTGAAATTGTCATTGTCATCATCATCGTCGTCATCATCACCATTGCCATCATAATTTTCATTACCATTATCATCATCATCATCATCATCATCATCATCATCATCATCATCATCATCATCATCATCGCACATCATCGTCATCATCATCATCATCATCGCCATTTTCATCATCATCATCATTTCCATCATCATCATGGTCATCATCATCATCGTGATCATCATCATTTTCATCCTCCTCCTCCTCCTCATCATCGTCATCACTATCATGATTTTCATTGTGGGGTATTCATCATCGCCATTAGCATCATCATCATCATCGTCATCCTCATAATCATTTTCATCACCACAATCAACATTGTCGTCGTCATCATCATCATTATTGAAATCATCGTCATCATCATCACATGCGTCGTCATCATCATCATCATTGTCTACTTCATCATCATCATCATCATCACCATTGCCATCATCATCGCCATTTTCATCATCATTGTCATCACCATCTTCGTCATCATCATCATCATCTCCATAAATCATCATCATCATTATCTCGTGCCATCGTCATCATCATTACCATAATCATCATCATCATCATCAACATGGTCATCATCATCATCATCATCATCATTATCATCATCCTTGTCTTCCTCCTCATCATAATCACTATCATGATTGTTTTTGTGGTTTGTTCATCATCGTCATCATCCTTATCTTCATTGTCATCACCATAATCAACATTGTTTTCATCATCATCATTGCATTCATCATCATCATCATCATCGACATCATCATCAATATCATCATCGTCATCATCATCATCATCATCATCGTCGTCGTCATGGTCATCATCCGTTGAAATATTAATTGTTGAAAGATTAATTATTGCAAGGATTAATTAATTATTGAAAAAATATTATCTAAATTTTAGATGTTGGAAGATTGGTTGTCTTCTTGCTGAGATTTCTATGGTGAGGATTGTTTTCAGGCGAAATCGGAAAAACCACAGTACTATCAATTGAATGTCGACGTTTCGGATCCATATCAGGATCCATCATCAGGACAAGAAGCCTGGGATTAATTGTGAGAAGAGATGGTTATAAATATCTAAGTTAGGCGGGGATCCTGATATGGAATGCATCACAAAGAAGATCATCTATTACCAGGTATCAAAGATTATTTTATGGTCATTTTTTTAATTTTGCTAATTTTGGACATAAATATGTAAACTGCAGAGCCTATGCCAAGAACAGAAGCAACAATGTAGGGTTATTAAATAAAAATTATCCTAGAATATCTTATGAAGCATACAACAAGAACCAAAATAATTTTGGTTCATTGAGCAATGAATTAGAATGCTACAAATGCAACAATTTTGGTCACATAGCAAAGAATTGTAGATTGACTATTCCACCCAGGGAATCAAAGAAGAAAATTAGTAGTGAAACATTAGAACCACAAGAGATATGGAAAATAAAGAATAATCATTGCTACCTTTATGTACAAGATCAACAAAGGAAAAGTGATTGGTATGTTGACAGTGATTGTTCAAATCATATGACAGGTGATAGGAACATGTTTATAACTCTGAAGAAAGAAAAATATGTATCAATTTCATTTGGTAACAATCATTCAACCAAAATTATAGGTAGAGGCACAATTAAGCTTGGAAGCAAAGATGCCATGGCAGACAACGTTCTATTGGTTGAATATATGAAGCAAAATCTGTTGATTGTAAGTCAAATGTGTGATCATGGACACACACTTTAGTTCAACTAAGAGAAATGTGAAATAAGAAAAGAAGGGTTAGGGAGGTTAGTAGCGATAGCTATAAGGACTCTGAACAACATATATGTTTTGAATGAAATTGGAAAGGAAAGTTGTTGTTTCGGAAAGGAAAATGAAATTTGTCTCTGGTACAAAATAATGGGTCACATGCACTTTGGCAATGTTGTCAAAATCAACAAAAATGGAGCAATAAGATAAATTCATGAAATCTCAAAGCCAATGAATACTCTATGTAAGCATTGTATACTGGGAAAATAGACCAAGACCAAGTTCAAATCAAAGGAGTAATCAACAACAAAACCATTGGATATTTCACATACCGATCTATATGGACCAACAAGGACAAAGGTATTAAATAGTGAACAATACTTCATGCTATTGAATAATGACTACACAAGAATGATTGCAACTTTCTTTCTTAAGAAGAAGTCAAATGCATTTGAGCACTTCAAGATATACAAAGAGATGGTTGAAACATAGACAGACTTGAAAATCAAATGTTTGAGATTGGACAATGGTGGAGATTTTAAATCAAAGGAATTCATGGACTTCTGTAGTGAACATGGGATAAAGAGACAATTATCAGCAGCCATAACACCTCAACAAAATGGAGTCGTTCAAATAAAGAACATGACAATACAGGAAATGGCCAGAACCATGTTGAAAGATTCCAAGTTGGGTGACATCTTTTGGGAATAGGAAGTGCATATAGTAGTTCATATCTTGAATGGATGAATGCTTAGAAGTAACAATGATAAGAATCCCTATGAGCTATGGAAAGGAAGAACGTTAAATGTGAATCATTTTAGAGTTTTTGGAAGCAAGTGCTACATCAAAAGAGAAGACAAAAAGATTTGAAAATTTTAGTCCTGAGTTGAAAAAGGAATATTCATCAGGTACTCAAGAAAAACAAAGGCATACAAGTGTTTCAATTTGAGACTCAACAAAATAGTGGAAATCATCAATGAACAGATTGACAAGACAAATGTATGAAAGCTCAAAGAAGAAAGTAGAGACTCAACAGAGAAGGAAGGAGAAGTTGATTTAAAAGAAGAAGCGGAATCAAAAGAAGAAGAATAGCAATGAGGTGCAGAGAAAAAGGAAGATGACTGATAAAATATTTAGATCTATCCCAAAATACCTATTCAGTGAGTGAAAAAAAATCATCCATAAGAACAAATCCTTAAGAATAAAGATGAAGGAGTTGAAAATCGAAGAAAATTACACTCACCAGAACAAATACATATAGCATTGTTGTTCACAATTGAACCCAACAGTTTTGAAGAAGACAACACTGATGAACACTGGATCAAAGCTATGGAAGAAGAACTAAATCATATAGGGAAGAATGAAGCATGGGAACTTGTTCCAAGGCCTAAGGATAAGAATTTGATTGGAACAAAATAGGTATTCAGAAACAAGTTGAAAGAGGATGGACATGTAACCAGGAATAAAGCAAGGTTAGTATGCAAGGGATATGCTCAAGTTGAAGGAATAGATTTTCAAGAAACTTTTGCCCCAGTTGCCAAAATGGAAGCAGTCAGATTGATCTTGTATTATGCATGTTCATAGAAAATCAAAGTATATCAGATGGATGTAAAATCAGCCTTCTTAAATGGAGAAATAGAAGAAGAAGTCTACATCGAACAACCAAAATGATTTATATCGTCAGAAAGGGAAGATTATGTTTGCAGATTGAAGAAGGAACTATATGGAATCAAACAAGCCCCAGAGCATGCTATTCAATACTGGACAGGTATCTACAACAACAAGGTTTTAGAAAGGTAATGCAAACACCAATCTCTACAAAAAGGTACATCAAAATAATTTGTTGATAATTGAAGTTTATGTTAATGAAATTATTTTTGCTAGTGATGATGATAGGATGAGTCAGAAATTTTATAAAGACATGCATAATGAATTCGAAATTCCATTACTTGGTGAGTTGTCTTTCTTTTTTGGACTCCACATATGTCAACTAGATACAAGTATTTTCATCTCCCAGACCAAGTATATCAAAGAAATGTTGAAGATGTTTGGAATGGTAGATTGCAAGCCCGTAAGTACTCCCATGCAGACTAGTTGCAAATTGAGCAAAGATGATATATCTAAAGATGAAGATAATAGACTCTATAGATCAAAGATTGGCAATTTACTCTATGTGACCACATCAAGACCGCATGTGATGCAAGTAGTTGGACAGGTGGCAATATTTCAAGCAACACTGAAGGAAACACATGTTATTGCAGTAAAGAGAATATTTCGATATCTTAAAGGAATATAATACTATGGATTATGGTATTAAAAGGGGAATGATCTATCTCTAGTTGCATACACATATGCAGATTGGGCAATAATTATTGATGATAGAAGAAGTACAAGTGGAGCGACCTTCTAGTTGGGTGATTTTTTGGTATCTTGGTTGAGCAAGAAACAATCTTCAGTATCATTGTCCACAACAGAAGCAAAGTATATTGTAGTAGAAACATGTTGTACACAGGTTCTCTAGCTGAAGAAAACTTTGTAGGACATATAGGTGGAGTATGACAATCCTATTTCAATATTCTATGATAACACCAGTGGTCTAAGTATCTCTAAGAATACAATGATTCATTCCAAGACGAAACCCATTCTGATCAAGTTTCACTTTCTACGGGAACATATTATAGAGAAGAATATCAAAGTAGAATATGTTGGTACAAAAGAGCATATTGCAGATATCTTCACCGAACCTTTTCCGAGGGATACTTTTGAGTATCTTCGACAGAAACTAGGAGTCTTTTCATCCCCAAAGTGAATGTTTTTTTAGAGAATTGAATGTTTTTTGAATGATTTTAATCAAATATGTACATGCAGAAGCACCATGAAGAGAAACATCAATAGAGATAAGAGGCTTACTAATAGGAGGAGAAACCCCAACAAGAAGTCTTCCTTTTACATTGATGTCAAAGGGGGAGAGAAAAATAGAGGCATGGAAGAGAAGAGGCATGAAGACAGGGGAATCCAACACATGAATACAGGGGGAACCAACATGAGCATTGATTATTGTGTCTAAGTGTTGCCATCAATGCCAAAGGGAGATATTGTTGAAATATTAATTATTTCAAGGATTAATTAATTGTCAAAAAAAATTAATTAATTATTGCAGAGATAATTAATTATTTCAGGGATAATTAATTATTGTAGGGATAATTAATTATTGCATGCCATTATCAAAAAATATTTTCGAAAGTTTAGATGTTGGAATATTGGTTTACATTGATGTCAACCCTTGGACAAAGTTGTATGTCGAAGTAAAGTGGTAGTAAATAGAATATAACAAGTTGCATGTGAGTTGCATGGAAGTTGCATGTCATTAAGAAATTTCCCTTTAAAACATAGAGAAGAGTCAATTGAAAATCACTTATGTGTATTCACTTCTAAGAATATAGGATGGAGAGCTCACAAAGTGAGTTGAAGACAGAGAAGTCAAGTGAAGTAAGAAGTTTGCAGGAGTTGAGAGTATGAAGAAGGGGTTTCATACAAGAATACCTTGAGTATATCCGCGAGTTTTAGGAGGAAAATCATGGAAATCCGTGACCTGTAGTGAGGAAAAGCACAGATACCCGCGAGAAGATAGTACACACAATCACAAACCTATGAGGAAAAATCCAAGAATATTAAGGATCTACAACTCAATTCAGCTTCAGGGTAAAGGTATGTTTTCCTGAGTGTGTTAGGGAGTTATTCTGAAGATGTTATACTATGTTGTCATTTATGTCAAGGAATTGATGTCAAAGGGTTGATGTCAAGTATTGTCATAGGGATGTGCTTGTATCATTGATGTATTGATTTTTGGATCATGTGGTCATTCATGTAATTGTTGTAAAAGGGTTGATGTCATGTGGTGTCATTGATGATGTCAAAGGGTTGATGTCATGTGGTGCCATTGATGTAAAGATTGATGTCATGTCATGGTTGATAGGAAGTACCAAATGGATGAACTCCAAAGTGGTCCCATTATGGCGTAAGCCCTCACGGGAAGACACTCCCGGATAATTTTATCAAAGCGGTCTCCTTAAGGTGAAATCCCTCACATGAAGATGATTTGTAAAGTCCAAATGGTTAAGTGGTTGAGTAATCCTAGCAACGTGGTTAAGGAACCCAAGTTTGGTTGAGGAATAATGTAATAAATATCAATGATTTTTCAAGTGAAACTATTCTAGATGGATAATGCTCATCATTCCATTTCTGGTGATATGTGGAATTTCAACTAACTCCTCACGGTTAGATATTTATGGCCATGTGAAGTTGGAGAACCTTCATGAGTTATCTAGAATCCCTAGCAGATCAAAGAAGTCAAATTATTCTAGAAGCTCCTAGAAGAAGTTGACCAGTCAAAGTGGTTAGTCATGGGTTAAGTGGTTGCAATAAGAAAACAATGAAAAATAAATTAGTTGCAGCTAGAAGTGGAGAGTTTACTATTTGTGGAATAAGTGGTTGTAAGTGGACAAGTGGTTAGAAGTGGGTTAGCCCAAAAAGAAGGAAGGAATTTGGTTAGAAGAAAATCCCTAGAGGAATCTACTTGGAGAAGTATAAATAAGAGAGAAAGTGTCTCTTATAGGAAGGAATCTATTGAGTATGTTGAATATCTATTTTTGGTGAAAGGTTCATTGCAGGTACTCATGGACACATCCAAATTTCTACAATTTTGAAGAAGCAAATTCACGGTAGAAAAATCGCAGTAGAAGAATCACGATAGCATAACTGTGACAGCAAAATCGCAACAATAAAACCGTGGCAACAAAATTGAGATATAAAAACTGCGGCAGCTAAAGAAGAATCATGGAAGAAAAACTACGACAAAAGAATCGCAACAATAGAACCAGAACAACAAAAGCATGACTACATTACAGTGAAGTTTGGCACATGGTTTATGTAAGGGTTTATGGTATTTGGATTATGGAGAGTATGATGTATCTTTTTGGTTATCTTAGTGATATTCTGCATATGGTTTAGAGTTATCTTGTCGGTTGATTTATGTGATTAGATCAGGTTTGATTGATCAAATTGATGAGACATGTTGAGGTGACAGGTTGTTGTGACATGTTGTGCATAGTTGATGCACTTGTGTTGGTATAGACTGTTGGTACAATTTGACAGATTGCATTCTATGTACAAGTTGGGTCTTGTACTTGAGGGTTGGAATTTTCACATCTCTGTTGATGCTAAGATATGAAATATGGGTATTGTATTTAGAGTTGGTACTCTATCGAATTTTTTTCTCTTTTTAGTTGATGCTGATAAAACCCTGAGATTGTAGTCTCCTGTAACACATAATACAAAAAAAAATTCATATATATCTTGTGTTCCTTGTGTTATTCATGGTGGTGGTTTATTGATGATGTATGTTGTTGAGATATGTTTACATGAAAATATCTATTTGTGAATGGAAGTAATGAACAATGATATTTGAAGTGGTTGTTAACTAAATTTTTGTAAATAGTTGTAAAAAGAGCAGCACATTGATTCACCTCCCCCCTCAGTGTGGTCGGTGTTTCCAACAATTGGTATCCGAGCATGCCTTCATCATAAGACTTACAAACTTGAAGGAGATCCATGGAAACTCAAATGGATGAACATGAAGATGGATTTCCTCTCTTTGATGAGACAAATTACTTGGCATGGATAATAGAAATAAAAGGGTATTTGAAGGAAAAAGGAGCAGGTGTTTGGAATACAATTGTTGTTGGACCTGTTCCATCAAAGAATCAGTCAAAACTTGAAGAAAAGAAGAATGATGCAGTAGCACTCAAGACCATCTTCAATGGACTCTCATATTTTTTCAAAGAAAGCATAGGACAACATTCCTCCACCAATGACCTATGGCTGAAGCTAGAGAAGGTATATCAAGACAACTCCATCAAGGAAAATGAAGGTAAAGACTCTCCAAAATATTATGATTGCAATAATTCTAAGTGTGATAATGTTGAATGCTTTCCTATAGATAAATAATAATATATAGTATAAGTTTGTGTAGATGAAGAGGAAGATTTGTTGAAGTTTAAAGAAAAAGTGTTATTTGAGTTAGGCAAGGTTAGCATGGAAATGTGACATTATTCAATTTCTTCTGAGTATATTGAAAAATAAATTGAGGAATTCCTAGAAAAGTACCCAAGGAATAAATACCATGGCACTAAATAAAATGCTCAAGGAATAAGAAGAAGGTAAAAATGCTCAATTAGAATAAAAATACGAAGATATTAAAATACTAAAGAATGAAATAATTTGTCAAGAAGAAGAAAAGAAGAAGGTAGATGATGAGCTTATCAAAAGACTTGAATTCAATGTGAATCTAAATACCCAAATTGAATAAGCCAAAAGGATAGATGAAATATTGAAGAATCAAGTAAATGAAAAGGAAGAGTCATGCCATAAGT
Organism: Picea engelmannii; assembly: GCA_009831015.1. Taxonomy (NCBI): domain Eukaryota; kingdom Viridiplantae; phylum Streptophyta; class Pinopsida; order Pinales; family Pinaceae; genus Picea; species Picea engelmannii. The sequence goes on along the minus strand of ML815029.1, from coordinate 51,983 downwards.
TGGAAGATGAAGTTGTTGGTCTCAGAAAGAAAGTATAGAATTCAAACACTCACATCAAGTTCATGAACAATTCAACAATCTTGGATAAATTCCTAGATAGCCAAAGATCTCCAAATGATAAATCATGTCTTGGATACAACAAGGAAGTTTCTCACTTTGAAGCTATCACTTATAAGAAGAATGATGTAAGTCCTTCATTCTCAAAAAGTGGAAGCAAAGCTACAAGTTAAGAACCTACACAAAGCAAGGAAACCTTCAAAATAATATAGCAAAGAAGACATAAAGAAACCATATTTACACCTCAAAGAAAATTCAGAAGAGAGACACCTTCAAGGTGGACACCAGAGCAAAGTTATGAAAATGTTTTTCATGGTCTCTTCTTATCATGTAAGTAATATGGTCACAAATCTTTGGATTGAAAACATTATGCAAGGAGAGATGTTGGAAGAAACCATAACATCCTAAGATGTTGGAGATGTAATCAAGTGGGACACATTGTTGTTCATTGTCACACCATGAGATGTTACAACTGCAATGAGTTTGGAAACAAAGCTCAATATTATTGGATTTCGAGGAGACAGTCAATGAGGAGTGCTTTATATAGCATGGAAAGAAGATCACATGTAACTTTGAAGGAATAAAATTTTGAAAGGATGGAATCTCATAGTACAAGTACAGAGAAATCAAGACACTCTCAGAAGTGGATGAAGAAGACTAAACAACCAGACATGAAAGAAGGAATACAGAATCAAGAAAGCTTTACTCTTTCTGAAGCATATACGGGCTCATGTGGGATAATTCACGTACATACATGAGGTGACCCATAGAAAGGTCACGTACATACGCGAGCTGTCCATGGAACATGCCACGTACCTATGGAAAAATCCTCAAGAAGAGGAGTGTACAGATGATTTGCAACATGGTTTGATGGTATAACTATGTTTTGTAGGATCTGACATGGTTTGTTGCAGGTTTTCGTGATTATATGCTTGCATGTGTGTTTGATGTATGTACGGTGATGACATATGGTTGAGTGTTGATTATCTATCTTGGATGCATGGTACAAACTTTAGTGTGTGGAGTGATGTGTTAGCACTATAATTCTCACCTAGACTGCTTTAGGTGTGAGCCTAATACCCATCAGAAAGATAAAAATGGTTTCACTGTGTAGAAAATGGGTGAGATACTCAGTTTATAATATCAACACAAAACCTTCATGAAATACACGTTATCAAGAAAGGATTTGAATAGCTTAAAATCAGTGTTTAGAGATGTCAATAGGAAGATGGAATACTTAGCAAGGAATATGGGATACATGCATCAGGTTACATCAAGTAGTTCTGAAACACATATAACACAAATCTCATTGAATAAGAACCTCCTAATCAACAAGAGAGATCAATTTTATCATACTTGCATCAATTACAAACAATAAATAAATTACTGTGTTAAGGAACAAGCATAATGATGAATCCTTCATCAACAACTAACATCAATGTGAGATAGAAACATAGATGTGACAATAGGAGAGGAAATTGATCATTCACTATTAAATATTCTTGAATATGATACATACATCTGGAAACTCTGTTACGGTTGAAAAATAAAGATAAGAGTATCATTGTCTAACCATCCGATCCTCCTCGTAGATTTACAATCTATGCCTAAGAGAGGTGTGGCACTAAGTGCACAACAAAAATCTAACAAGAATGCTATATTCCAGGAAAATGTTAGCATCACTAAAGGAAATTGTTGACAACTTGATGCATGTGGCTTAACTGAAGGTAGATCCATGAGATAGGTGGCTCTTGATGTGAAACTGATATTTGAGGAGATTATCCGAACTCAATCTGACACATGGCAGTATTCATCAACTCAAAATCCTTGGGGCGCTCAGTTTGAAACACCTACACTACAAACTATTCTAATACAACCAATTCACAACGCCTTTGATAGCATGCGCTTCGAACTTTCCCGCAGGTTCTTTTTTACATCCAAAATGATTTCAATTGTTTAAAGCTTGCACAAAAAATTCGGAAACCCTTCCATAACCTGCTACAATCTTCTAAAACATGAAGTAACCTTTGTAGAAGTCATATGAATATGGTAACCTCAATTTAAGAGAAAACTCATTACTTAGGTTATAAGTATGTGTATAAAAGTAAACCATGGAAAAAATTGATGCTGATGTAGAAATAATATCCCATATTCATCTTTTCCCGATGCTTCTTCTAATAGCCACACAAGATAACATATCTAAATTTAGTTTTTCTACCTAGTCCTTGAAGGGTTGCAATTATGCTTTCTACCTCCTGATTTCAGCTTGACAAGCTCTCTTCTACCTATACACATTCGTCAACTTCCTATGCATAGGTAGAGATCTCTTAGCCAAATATATTGCTTTATCAATAGTCTTTTCATATAAATCTAACATATTCTTAAACTTTCTTCGGTCCTCCAGGTTTTCCTCCTTCATTTTTTTATTCTCATCTCTTGTATCCTTAAGATGACCCTTGAGTCTTTTGAAAGTAGGATTACTTTCGTGAGAAGGGGATTTGATCTCAATAATATCTATTGGTTGCTTGGAAGGCTGAGTTTTATCCTTTTGCTGAATTGAGGCTTTTGTTGTACCCTCTTCCATAGGACTATGTTGCTTAGCTTCTGATCTAGTGAAAGTTCTTCTAGGCTTGATCATTTCTACAACAACAAGTGGGGAAAATACAAGTTTCTTACCCTTCAGACTCCTTATTTTACTTGATGATATATCCATAGGTGTAGGTTTTTTCATAGGAGAAACTTCTCTATCAGGAGGTTATGAGGGACCACATTCAACTTTTTTATTAGTAAACTGACTGGATTTATCCCTTCTAGTCATCTTCCTCTTTTTACTTGAATATGTGTGCACATTCTTCTCAACAGGAGTAGGTGTTTGTCTTTTTTACGGTGGTGTGTGAGCAACATCTGGCTGAAAACCTAATGCATCTAGGAAAACCTCCCAGTCAGTATTGGTCTTCTTAAACTCTTCCAATACTAGCATCTTAATTAAACCAAAGTGAAAAACACTAGTATCCACTAGCTTAGATTATCTTGGACCCTATCTGACATCTTCCCAATACTCCTAAACAAATAAAAGGGGAGGTTCATGGAATTTTTCCTAGTAAATTGTAGTAGAGATCTGATATGGTATTGATAAACCATATTGAACCTTCCTTCACAAGTGAATTACCTCTAAATAACTCTGAGAATTTTGTCAAAATACTCCAGCATATGACTTCTTGGAACTCCATTGGATAGATTTTCTCCTTGATATTCAAGTTTTAGGAATTCCTTGGAAAAAGTAGAATTCAAAGACATGGCTTTAAACCATTTTCACCACAAGTAGGTATCTCTGTGGATATAGAAATAGATTTCGATGAGACTTCAAACTCCAGTGCCCCCACCTTAGTCTTTGTCCCATTGAAATTGAGTGAAAACTGTTTAGCTACCTCATGATGTCCTCTTTGCATTTTCTCACAAAAAATCAAGCAACCCACTCTCTGAAATGCTTCCTTGAAAAATGGTTCAGAATTTATAAGTTGCATGTCATGTGGCTTAAACCTGACAATTTCTCTCCCTTTGTGAACCTTCTTATCTTGATGACTTCCCATGATAATTGTTTTGAAAACCCATTTACCCTCTTATAAAAATTATTATCAGATGTATGCTGAAAACATGAAAATGGGGATTTTGATTTAATTTTTTGCACAATTTAGGGTTTACTGAGTGAAATATTCATGTACAACAATAGTGTGAAAATGAAATTACTGCAAGTAGGATATGAGAGGAAAGAAAAAAATCCCAAATTGAAAGAGGTTGCAGTCAAGAAAAAATCATAGCAATTCTGTCTAAAACAGAGGATTCACAACGCATAGTCGATTTTGCAACGCACAATCTTAGACTAGATTTTAATGAAAAATGTTTGCAAAAATCCCAAGTATGAAAAGGAAAATGAATTTGAAAAAGATAAAACCTTAGACCTGTGTGAAGCACAATCAAGGAAGGTTTAGTCTAGTGAGAAAACAAAGGGTTCAAAACGCCTTAAACACATACAATTTGTAGCACAATCAAGAAAAAGTAGTGGTTAAGGTCACTACTGCAAGAAATGGTTGTAGATTGATATTATTAGTATAAAGAAGGAAACTTGAAATTTACAAGGTTTAAGCTACCAATATTGTAGATGTTTTGATCAGTGCAAGGAGTTTGTAGTGCAGATACTATGCAATAGTTTGTAACGTGCAGAAAACATGACATCAACTAGAATCCAGAATAATAAACCTTCAGATGACACACAATCATTAAGTAAGGTACTTGGTATATCTGAAGCTTCAACTATTGTCTCATGAGATAGACTGGCATTTTCCTGGAAGCACTAAATCCACCTTCATCTTCTATAGGCAGTTTGCAGCACCATAATTCAAACCAATTGGCAGTGCGCTTCATTCAAATTGATAAACCTTTTTCTTGAAACCGACCTGAAGAACATGATGAATTAAGGGCATTGAAAACAATAAGATATCCCTTGAAACGTTTCCAAGGCATACAGATGTGTGATTAGTGCATGAGGTACTTTCTTGATACGCTGCAAACTTTCAGGTGATTTTGCAACAAGTCAACTTGACACTTGATGTGACCCTCAAACGGTTGAAAATGACATAAGGAACCTTTGTACACCCCTTTGAGATAAGACACAAGATAATTATAATTTTTAAGACCAAGGGTGTGACCAACACTCACCCCTAATTTTCTCATGATGATGAACACTATCATGACCCCAAGACTCTTACATGGACTAAGGTCAAAATGATTCTTTCATGGAAGAATCAAACATAATTTATTGACATAAGACAAGAATCAAAACCTAAAAATAAAAGACCCTGTGACTCAAATCTAGAAACTTAAAAAGAAAACGACCCCTACATATCCTTTGTGATAACATTTGGCTCCACAAGGAATGGAGTCCTCTCTGTGAGGATCCAAGAACATTGCAGTTCCAGTGCCTTATCCATTGGGAAATGGGTCATTATTAAAAGAAAACATAATTAACTAACAGACTGGTATTTACAATGAAATGAAGCCACTCATGGATTTTAGAAAAAGTGTTTTTTGAGAAAATGGCCATTGATCGGGCCACCAAAAATTTCAGCATCTTCCAAATTCTGCATCTTACAAGTATTATTTTGAAAAACTTTAGAAATTTTAAAAGGACCCACCTAAAGGGCTTCGAATTTACCATGTTTTCCTTTATCCTGCCTCTGAGCATCCCACTTGAGTACCAGGTCTCCAAGCTGAAAATCTTCCTTCTTCACCTTCTTGTCAAAAATTTCTTTGATTTTTTGTTGATGATTTTATGCTTTTTCAAAAAGTTGCTCTCTGATTTTATGTACTTCCACAAGTTGATACATCCTCCTAATCATGTCACATGGTTCACCTTCTTGATCTTGAAGGAATTTTTCCATAGGTAAAGCTAACTAAGCATGGAAAAGAACTTCAGTTCCATAAACCAACTGAAATGGTGTGGTTCTTGTTATAATGTAAATTGTAGGTTGGGAAAATCCTGACCCAGCCAAAAATAAAGTGATACAACTTGGGAATCCTACACCCAATGTCACCTCGATGTAGGTCCCACACTTCAAGGGTGACTAGGTCACTCTACGTAGGCGATCTTGGTGACCCTAGGGGGATTGAGATGGAGATGGAGGGAGATGGAAGTTGTTGGAAATATTGTCATTGTTGTCAACAACCAATGTCATTATTATGTGATGATGAGTTTTTATGAACACCGTGCAGAGGAATCTACCTAAAGCTCATGAGAGGCAACGCATAAGATTTCACGAGATCAACACAATGCAGAAACATTATTGGGATCGAATTTCTGACAGATCATTGATCTCGATCAATTAGAATCCAAGTACAATACCAAAAATCTCAGAAGGGAAAGCGCATTGCAAAAACACAATCAGGATTAAAATCCCAACAATAAAACTACAAAATAATCGAGGAAGAATCTTGTCCACTGATGTAGATTTCGGGACAAACCAGGACCGTTAGATGAAGTCAACTTGCTCAAGTTTTAATCCGGGAATCTCACTCTGGGATAATTGAGAATTGGGAATGAATAAACCAAAGTCCCAAAGGCTGAAATGAATCTAGACCATTGATCTATAACTAATCACAATTGTTGGATCAAGGATTCATATGAACCTACGACCAGAAGGAGGACATGTGCCACGTCAGGAGATCCACATCAACAAGACCACATCAACAAGGACACATGGCGCAATAAGATAGTGACAAGTTTCAATGTCCAGTTGGCACTTTAGGTTACGTAAGTCATGAATCTAGGTGACACGTGGTAGCCACTCAGCCAGTGCTAAGTCAACAGTGACATCAACAAGTTACGTCACTCTGGGAGTTTGTCCTTTGGGGGAAACCAACAATTACCCGAAACACTGAAGGCTGAAGTCAATGCTAACCGTTGATCTAAGATCCTCCATATTCTCACATGACTATTAGATTAAAACATAGTGGAAATATGATGTAAGCACTCCCATGTTGACCACTTCGGAGCTGACCAACTCCGGTGGAAATTGGAACAAAAATTACTTGGACCTCCAAACCCTTGAAGACCTGAAGTCCCGAAGTAAATAGTGGCCTCCCATCTAAACCTTTTATTAATTCATAGCCGCTGGATTAAGTAATGGAAGGATAGAGTAAGCGTAAATCACGAAGTAACACTAATCATTGATCTAATTCGGGAGCATTCTCGACCGTCGATCAAGTACAACGGAAGGATAGAGTAAACGTAAATCACAAAGTAATGCTAATTGTTGATCTAATTTGGGATCATTCTCGACCGTTGATCAAGTATAGTGGAAGGATATAGTAAAGCGTAAATCACTAAGTAACTCTAACCATTGATCTACTTCGAGAGCACTCTCAACCGTTGATCAAGCATAGTGGAAGGATAGAGTAAGTGAAGGTGTTAACCGATAGAAAGCGGTCACCAAGGCTTTATGACTTATTTGGTAGGTTATCATTCTAGAGAAATTGAACTACTCATAATTCTATTAACTCGAAGTATCGAAGCTCTGAAATAACATCTGGACCATTGAAGTTTATGGACACACGTCAACTCAAGATTAACACTCCAAAAGATATCACTTCGGAGTTAACAAGATTGGGTGAAAGAAGAGGCATCGCTTAAAGTAATAAGCACATGGTTCTACACATATGGTCATATGAAAAACATGGTTTGAAGGAAGCGCCTCTGTAGGAATCGATTTTTGCAACATTTGCAGTGACATGTTTTTAGCCAGAACATAAAAAAATGAAAAACAAGGGATTTGAAGTCTTTAAATCAAACTAGTAATAATAATAATAATAATTGAAATTATTATTATTAATTAAAATAAAGAGGTGTATGAAGAGGTGTGATGGTTCAAACAAAGGGACATAATTCTTCAAACTCATATGTGTTAGGAGACTATATAAACACAAAAGTATGGTGAAAAAAGGTAGTAGTTGAATTTGTTGAAGTATATATATTTATATATAATGGATTGAATGAAGGTTCATTCTATCAGGTTGGTGCATGTTTACAAGCTGGGTCTTGTATGAGGATTTGATTCCTCACATCTCATTTGGATCTAAGATCAACAAACTGGGACTTGTTATGAGGGTTTGATTTCTCATTTCTCAGTTGGATCTGAGAACTACAAGCTGGGTCTTGTAACAAAGAGTTGGGTCTCTCATAGTTGTTTGAAGTTGAAGATATTCAAAGATTGATCTTATGTATTCATTCAAGTTAAATAAATAAAATATTTATTATTTTACATATTGGTTGAGAAAATGAAATGAATATATGTTGTTCTTATTTGATGGAACAAATTATTCTTCATGGAGGGAAAATATGAAAATATATCTGAATTCAGGAGGATCTGGAGTTTTGGATTCAGTAGTAAGTAAGCCCTGTCACTTAACTACTTCAGAGAGAAGCAAGCAAGGATAAACAATTCATTAGCCTTAAAATAAATCTAGGATGGATTGTCAGAACAAGTCAAAGAAAATGTGAGGCATTACAAATCTGCTAAAGAATTATGGCTCCAACTAGAAAATTGTTATTAGAATAAAGCACAAGAAGAAGAGAAATGCTATCAAAGTAAGGAACAAGACTCGGATAAAGAGGATTCCTGTCAGAATAAAGAACAAAACTCATAAGAAGAGAATTCTTATCAAGATAAGGAACAAGATAAATAAAAGGAAAATTGCAATCAGATTGAAGAACATAATACAAAGAAAGGCATTTCTAATAAGAATTAAATGAAGGATTTAATTCAATCCTCAGTCATAAATGAATAACACAACCTCATCAAATAATTGAGGCATACCTCAGTAATCACTAAAGAAAAATAACATAATCTTAATACTGATGTTACAATTGCAATAGAAGATATTCGTATGGAACCAATAAATGGTATACATATCAAAGTTCATATGGAGGATATTAACAATATTGAGTATACAACTATGTGCACTCTAGAAGAGTTGGAGAAATTTCAACAGAAAGATATGTTGCTACTTCAATAGTTAGATCAATCTAGCCGTGAAGAGTTTGAACAGAGAGTTAAGCTAGAAGACAAAGAAAAAGAGATCAGAAGATTGAAGATTGAGGTTGATCATCTGATAAAGGAAATAGAAGAATTGAAAAAACATGATGACAAAAGCAAAGAAGTAATAAAATAAACAAACTAATTAGTTAACAATCTAAAGACTCATCTTGAGGAAACTAAAGAAAGTGAAGAATACCTAAAGATCCAGTTAACTAGGAAAGAAAATTCAAACCACATGTTGGAATTGGAAATCATCAACTTTAAAAATATAAATGAAAGTACTAATGCAAATATATTGACTCAAATTGAAGAGACTAAGAAAAAGGAAGAATCCCAGAAGATCAAATTAACAAAAAAGGAAGAATCATGCCAAATGTTGGAATTGGAAGCCATCAACCTCAAAAGGATTCAACTAGAAAACAAGGAAGAAATCAAAAGATTGAAAACTAACATTTTTTATCTAACAAAAGATATGGAAGAGTTAAAGACATATGACAAAACTAATAAATGCAAAGAAGTCTTGGATGAGACAAAATAAATAATCAACAATCTAAAGACTCAACTTGAACATGCTAAGGAAATGGAAGAAGCCTTGAAGATTCAATTGACTAAAAAGGAAGAGACATGTCACATRTTGAAATAAAAAATAGTCAATCTCAAAAATATGATTGAAAAGACAAATAAAATTGTCAATTTCMAGAATAGCTCAACTATCCTAGATRAGATTTGGAATAATAAAAAATCARTTGATGACAAAAYTGGTCTTGGATACAATAAAAAATAATACAATGACAAGTGGAGCACCATTTACAAACACGAGAAATGATCATCCTTCTCAAAAAGAAAAGGTGCAATTACAAATCAATTACAAGTCATGAAATTTGTTAAGGAAGTTATAGAAGYAAAAAGGAATAAGAAAATCAAAAGACAGATCTCTCAAGCCAAAACAAATTCAAGAATGGAAACACCTTCAACAACTATTTCTTTTCTTGTCATAACTTTGGTCATAAAACAATGGATTGCAAGAAACTAGATAAAGGATATACAGAAAAATCCAAAAACTCAATTAGATGTTGGAGATGCAATTTTGTTGGGCACACAACAAAATTTTTTCATACAATGAGATGTTACAACTATGATAGGTTTGGGCACAAATCTCAAAGCTGCAGGAGTTCAAAAGGTCAATCCTTAAATAATTCATTCAAGTCAGGGAGAAAACCTAATAAAATTTGGAAGAAGAAAGGAGATGACAAATCTCCAAAAACACAATTAGAAAGAGAAGGTCCAAAAAGAAGAATATATCATAGAGATATACGGAGAAGAAAATATGAAGGGGAAAGCAAGAAAGATGATATTACACTTGAAAGTGAAGAAATTAACAATAAGAAAATGATGGGTGAAGGTCCGAATAAGGAATGTGAAATTCAATATGAAATAGATCAAGCTCAAGAAAGGGAAGTCCCTATAGAAGAATATGACACAATCCTGATGATGTCATAATCCTTTAGCCAAAGAAAGAAAAATCATTGATAGGGGGAGTTGTAGAATACAAGAAGTAGAAAATGGAAAAAGGAGAGCATCGCCTTAGGGGGAGTATAACCTCAGAGGGAACAAGAAAATATCCTTTTTGTCATTTTTGTAAAAAGGGGAGAAGAGAAAAAAGGTAGTAGAGAATTTCAAGGGGTATCATTAAAAAAAATATCAATTGATAACAAAATTGGTATTAAATCAATTGGTATCAATCCTCAATTGATATTCTTGTGAAATATCAAAGAAGAATAAGAAGCAGATAAAAAATATCAGTAAGATTCATACTCTTGTTCTATTTGACAAAGGAAAGTCAGTAAAAACTCAGGAGGAGTATTTTTGTTATCAAATAAGAAAGTAATTACATTAAGGTTTGAAATACTTGATCACTACAAGTTGGTATCACCAAATATCCAATAATTCTTCTCAAGGAAATCGTTCCCTTATCTCTGATGCTAGTGATTTTGCAATTTCTATCAAGTTTTGCTTCACTGAAATCACAACATTGTTGAATTGGTCTCTTGACACCTAGCACACTTCAATGATTCATCCCATATTACTAACATAATGAAATGGAACCATATACTTGCACAATTCCATACATAATATTCCTTTTCCATCAAACTTCAAATAATTTTCAACGTTTTCTATATCGATGATAGTAGTCCAACCTTTAAACGTTGGACCTGTGAAAGACTCTAGCATCGTATACAAATTATCCAATTGAAGACATGCTAATTTTCTTATATGTATGTATTCTACAATATACATTGTGTGAATATGATAGATTTTCACAAGGACATTCATTTCATAAAGCATAGGAAGAATTCCATCCAATGTTAATAATGTCTCTATATCAGTTAATCGAAAGAGAAGATCTTGAGCTTTGTCTACACTGAAGCGATGTTCATACATCACCCCTACTAAGGATTGGTACTCACTAAATAGTATTTGGGCTGGTCCATTCAATGATATCCATCTTGTATCAACATCTTTTAGTATATTTTTTCCATCTGTAACACCCTCAACAAATTGTTGAAAATCTGTAAATCGCTTGGGACTATGACAAAAGTATGCATGAGTTTCACGTACAAGATCTTCAACTTTTGAAACCAGTGGAAACTTACTTAATATTTTAAATGAAATATTAATTATATGAGCCATACAATGAACAATAATCATACATGGTGAAGCTAATATTGTAGTTTGACACAAAGGCCATTCCTTTTCCCTTGCATGATTGTTTCTCCATCTTCTCCGACACATACCAAATTTTTCACAATAACTAAATGATCCATACCACCAATTTCCTTCAAAGTCTTGATGAAAAGTTCATAAATATTTTGAGCTGTAGAATTCTCCCTCATTTTATGAATCCCAAGTAAATATGAATGCCTAACATGATCATTAACCATATAAATGCTCATGAAGATCCATGAAGTATTATCAATAATTGTAACTTCATCCAAAGACAATGAAAAAAACCTAGAATTTGAAACATTCTCTTTCAAATCATCCTTTCCTACTTGAGCTAGATATTTTGCCCATTCCCAACCACTCATTACTAACCAATGAGAAGATGGAAAATTTGACACTTCAAGAAAAGATAAATTTCTTGTAATCTGGAAAATCTGTCATAGGACGACCTCTAGATAAGATGTGAAATACAATGCTTAATTACATCATCTTTCCAAATAGAGATGTGATGGTTCCTCCACTTTCCTCTAGTTTTCTCTTAGTGATTAAGTATTTATTATATTCATCTTCATATTTGACATGTCGACATTGCTTAGAAGATTTCCATCTGATAATAGAATTCTCCTCGCCATTTACAATTTCCTTGTCATACACCTTTCCTGCATGCTTCTCTATTGTATCTAACTTCATCTACAATTTTACTGTATTTTCAAGTTTCCAACTACATATAATGCATCAACTTCTCATGAATCCTCTTTCTCATTTGTTGGAGTTAATGGTTCAATAAATGGAATTTTTGAGACCCATTCTGATTGGAATTGTCTCCCTATGTCCTATTGACCTTTTTTCCTTTTCTGTGATTGTGATTGGTTTTTGTTGCCTTCCAAGGAAAAACATTAAACATTATTATTGTCAAATTCTGGTGAAAGCATCTCAATTTGATCACTAGAGGATCCTATTTCATCATCTATTATATGGATATTAGATGCATTCTCAAAAGAGTTGACATATCTTTGACTTTCAGTGGTGGGTTGCTCAAAAGAGATTGAATCATGAAGAGAATATGGGTTCTTGGATTGAGGATTTTGAAAGTATGAAAACACATCCCTCTTTTTTATGTTTTCTTTCCATGATCATTGTTTTACATCTCACTGAAATCTTCACAATTAGAATTTCAAATCGATCTAGAAACCAAAAGTGAAACCCGCATGAGAAAAATAATATAAAATTAGTCATCCATTTGGCAAGTCAACACAAATGCAAGAGATATATCAATTTTAAGAACTCAATTCTTCTCAACAAGTTACAAAACCAACAATAATTATCTAAAAATAAAACACTTCAGCATACAAGAAGTCATTTTCATCTTGCATATTATTATTGGCTCAAAATAATGCCACATCAATAAAAATCCATTTTTAAAAACTATTTTTCCTATGGTAGGTTGGTTTTAGGTTGATAATTTGTTTTGTTTAGAAGTGTGTTCCATGACTCATGATAAACTTTATGGCTACATTCAGTCTTAGATACAATCATACAAAGATAGATTGGAAGGTCCCTGTTGTTAGACATTTTGCATGTGGATTTTACCACATGTTTTTGCTTGCCAGTTTGGGTTTATCCCAGATCCTTGATGTATTAGACTGTTATAGAATATGATGGTCCATTCTTTTATGTTGGGACCTTTGTATGTCATATGATATGAGTGATTAGATGTTGCTATTTGTGCCATGTTTAAAGTTTTCTTGCTCTACCATGCCAAACAATGATGATGATTTGTACATTCACCTACAAATAATAGCTATAGAGTACATTCACCTACAAACACATATTACTGATAATATGAAAAAAAAACTTGCATATATGAAAACAGTAAAATGGACACATGCAAGAAGTCTGAAGCATCCTCAAACCCTAAGCCTTCTACCTAATAAAATTGATAACAGTTCCTGAGTTAATGCATCCCAATTGGAGAATGGTTGTGGCATGTATGCATGTACACTCCTCCTTAAACTTTGCACCCTCACTAAACTCCTCATGATTCCACACTAACTACCTAGCCTCTAGGGATTGGATCCCTTCTCTAATAATAGATCATGCATTTGTGTAACTAAACAGAACTGAAATCTGGACTGATAGAAAACTTAATTGAATTGGCAATTACTAAATCTGGAACAATAGTGAGAGTAGATTTAGTATGTTTGGTTTGGGACCTAGGTTCTTATGTGTTTGGTTATAATTGGGTTGAAATATAATATATGGTGGGTTAGGAAAAACCTAGAGTGGACTGTGGAAAATTTTGGTTAATTGATTTTCATGGTGAAAAATGACCATATGGATAATTATCTTTCATTATTTTTATGTTATTAGCATACTAAATAGTAAGCAGTACATTGTACAATATGTTATAGGTTATAGCAGCAGGTTGATCCTTGAGGAAATGTTTGTATGAAATTATAATAACAACAACTTAGAATACTGTATGAGGATGCATATGAAGTGTTTGTAGAAATGTATGCAACATATTTTTCATTCTTGCTCATTGTTCGACACAAACCCACTCTAGGCATGCCACATCTATCTAAAACTATCTATAACTATGATTATCTTGATGCATGGCATGGTCTTGATATTGCAATATCTACACAAGTATACGCATGCATTTGAATGGAATTTTCTCTATTAAAACATATATAGGAATGTGAAATTATAGCTTTGTGGGAAGAATTACATTACTTATTCTTTGGATTATATTATTGCTTGGAAATCTAATATGATCGGTGGGACCTGGGTGCTATGTCACTTGTGCATGGAAACACACAAGCACAGGGATTTGAGAAACACAGTGTTGAAACACCGTGTTTTAGCACCAGCTTGTAAGTTGTGAGAATGATTTAAAAATTCCCAAGTAATTTATCCAAATTTTGGGTAAGCTCAAAAACTTAAACATAGTCTACATAACTACTAATATACTCCAATCACTAACCCAAACAATCACTCATCATGACATGAAGCCTCTGCTATCCTAGAGGGTTGAGGCTAGGTGGGCTATATAACTGATAAGAATGACACTTGTGCATGGAAACACACAAGAAATGAGCATTGGTAAATACGATGTTAAAACACCGTGTTTTAGCATTAGCTTGTGAGAATGATTTAAAACGCCCAGGTAATTTATTCAAATTGTAGTGTGTGGGTAAGCTCAAAAACTTAAACACATAACTATTTATCTACTCTAATCACTAACCCAAAAAATCACTCGTCGTGACTTGAAGCCTCTGCTATCCTGGAGGTTGGGTGGGCTCTATCACTGATCAAGATGACACTTGTGCATGGAAACACACAAGAAATGAGCATTAGGAAAACGATGCTAAAAAACCATTCTGAAACACCGTGTTTTAGCACCAGCTTGTGAGAATGATTTAAAAATGCCCAGGTAATTTATCCAAACTGTGAGTAAGCTCAAAAAATTAAAAATAGAACTATTGATCTACTCCAATCACTAACCCAAACAATCATTCATCATGACCTGAAGCCTCTGCTATCCTAGAGGTTGGGTGGGATCTATCACTGATTAGGATGACACTTGTGCGATGTGCGTGGAAAAACACAAGAAATGAGCATTGGGAAAACGATGTTGAAACACCGTGTTTCATCACCAGCTTGTGAGAATGATTTTAAAACACCTAGGTAATTTATCCAAACTGTAGTCTTTGGGTAAGCTCAAAAACTTAAACACAAAACTATTGATCTACTCCAATCACTAACCCAAATAATCTCTTGTCATGACCTGAAGCCTCTGCTATCCTGGAGGTTGGGTGGGCTCTATCACTGATCAGGGTGACACTTGTGTGAAGTGCATGGAAACACACAAGCAATGAGAATTGGGAAACACGGTACTAAAATACCGTGTTGAAACATTGTATTTCAACACCAGATTGTGAGAATGATTTAAAAATACCTAGGTAATTTATCCAAACTGTCGGTAAGATCAAAAACTTAAACACATTACATAGAACTATTGATCTACTCCAATCACTAACCCAAAAAATCACTTGTCATGACTTAAATCCTCTATTATACTAGAGGTTGGGTGGGCTCTATCACTGATCAGGATAATCCCTACTAGCATATGCACTTAATGAATGGCCAAAACAACTCTGCTACTAGTGGAGCGAAGAACCATGAGCCCATAAATGATGAGATATTAGGATTATCCCTGCATAGTCATGACAAATTTCAAAAGTTGTAGAGAGGGCTCAAAATCCACCTACGAATTACCTGATATCAAGGTGCTGCAAGGGCCAAGCTGGCAACCAAAAATGTTGACACTGAGTGACTGGGAAGATGGCAAGAACTCAGTACTTTCTCCTAATGTATTTTGCAAATTTTAACAATTTCGATTTGGAACTTGGCCTTTGAATATTTCAAGCTAGGCGTGGCTAAATATTTCAAGTCAAACCACTTGGATCTATTAATATTGTGAATCACTATCAAAATGGGGCAAAATTTTCCCAAAACCACTACCGAATTCATGTAAGAAATCCAAATCGGTGGGAGAAAAAACCCTAAGGCCAATGACCATTCCCAAATTGAGGTGAATCATGGTCCTTGTCCCTGTGAAAAATCTAAAATTTTGAGCGAAAACCAAGGAAGATCAATGGCTACTCCTAGAAATTGGGAAAAAGGGAGGATGTCGTCATTTTTCCAAGTAGAAAATGTAATTAATATTTAAATTTCGACCACAATTTTGGGGCTAAATATATAATTAATATTGTTTTAAAAATAAATGGGGGGCGAATTGGGATTAAAATGTTTTTTTTTTTTTTAATATATAAAATTCGCCGTGCCAAAATTCGAAGGTGTTAGATTTCACCCATGGGCGAAATTTCACCCCTGAAATTTTCTATGGACCAATTCCATAGAAATCCTAAGACATGTGCTTCCCATCATGACTAATCCCCTCCCATTCCCACAATATGGTTCTCCCTCATCTTAACGTTGTATCAACAACTGTTAGGTAGAGCCTCTAATCTCTTTCATTTCTAGCTTCCCCATTGTTAAGTATTGCCATGCATCATCCCCTTTGTTGATTAGGAGATTCCCTACGTCCAACGATTTCCATGCATCATCCCCTTTGTTGATATGAAGGGGCATCCTCTTTCTTCATCGATCCACCTCCTCCAACAGTGAACCCAAAGAAATCATATATCTCCAAACCCAATGTCGTCCCCCCTACTCTCACATCTTTCCATGGATCCAAATCCATCCTCTATTAGAATGGTCATGGCTACTAGCTCAGACTAGTTGTACCAAAATAAAAGGACAAGCGAAGAATGATACTCTCTCTTGATAGAGCCTCAATTCTCTTCAGTGCTTGGTGTTTGCTGGTGGGATTTTAACAAATCCCTTATTCTCCTCCATAGACACCAGCAAAGGTTTCAGAGGGAGCGTATGGCCACATGCAATCCAACTCCATATTTCACCATGTGGCCTTATTGATTCATTCATGGACCTGAGTTGAGTTGCAACTATAGCTTGCATCAATGATTTTCTCTTACTCAGGACCGGACGTAAGAAAAAATTGATTTGTAGAATGATTATTTTCTCTTACTCAAACTATCCACCTTCAAAACTTGCAGTATTTGGCTCAAGGACGAGCCAAATAATAATGGTGGGGGGTTGTTGGCACCCAAAATTTTGGGTTCAGTTTTATGTGTGTGCACAAATGAAGTTGCGTACGCTCATTCCATAGCTTTGGGCACACTTACGGAAATGCACGAGGAATGATAAAGAGTGCACACCATACCATTTTTTGTCAGTCACGTGCGCCAATATTAAATTCTACCAAGTGCACATTGGTCTAAGTTTTGTTAGGTGTGCTAGAAATCAAGAGCATTCCCGCCAGAATCAAGAAAGTAATCATCAAGAAATMTCCCTGAATGATTACTTCCAACAACATACGAGGATGTGGGACTGCCAGAGGATGAGCTGGCCAAGAAKTTAARATTTCCATTGATACAAACAATATACRTGGAGCACTGGTAGACACCAGAAGCATGTGAGGTAGTTTTTTCAAACAAATGAGTAAAACAAAGAAGAAAGAGATAGTTCTCCCCAACAGAGAATTCTATAAAAGGAAGCACTAATATCAGAAATAGGGATGGTTGGCTAGATAAATATCGAGGAGAACGAATTCATTGAGTCCTTAGTATTGATCTCGCTCTGATCCTATTGTAATATTGCAATGTTGTTGAATATATTTGACTGTTTGTTATGTGTCTGAGTGTTCAGAAAAGGTGCATTGGACAGTGTGTTGTAAATAAGAGGATTTATATAGAAACTATATGAAGTTCTATGGTTGTCATATATATATGTTCTTCACAATGTATACCTTTGTTGTGATGGAATGATTCTAGTAATAAATATTCTACGGTTCTTATCCATTATGTTTCTATCATGTATGAGTTGAATTATGTGTGTGTATTGTGTTACTTCTTATTCCTAGTAATCTGTCAGATATGAGTTGCATGGATGCCAATCATGATGGCTCTTCATGTGTTTAGCCTTCATCCATGTCACAATACCTTATGGTATCTATGATCCTCTCTACATCTCAGGTGAGACCTTCCTCGCTCTTGGTTGAGGATTGATATGTCGGTGCACTGGGGTTTTTTTTGGACAACTCTGGACGAACCTTGGGTCTAAAATCCTTAGCATTAAGAAGGATGCATGCAAGCGTGGATCAAAACTCCCAACAACCTAGCTGATGAGTTTGAATCATCCAAAGTGGTCTCATGTCATTGTATGTTCTTCTTGGATAGGCACATGAAAAGGTTGAAGAGTTTTGTTCAATAAAGGGTGAAACCAAGAGGGGTCTAGGGAAGAGGGGTACATAATATATGAGTCATTATATTATTCTAGTTATTACATC
Source organism: Picea engelmannii (assembly GCA_009831015.1). Lineage (NCBI taxonomy): Eukaryota > Viridiplantae > Streptophyta > Pinopsida > Pinales > Pinaceae > Picea > Picea engelmannii. The sequence continues at coordinate 33,677 of ML815029.1, read as the reverse complement.
AAGCAAATTAATGACATGCCATGAAGAGTGGTTTGGGATGACCATCAAGATGAGGAAAAAAAGGAAGCGTGGATACCAACAAAAAAAGGTGCATGTTAAAAAGTTGTTTATCTTTTGTCAAATTTTTATAGAGTAATTGTTTACACTAAACTTGATAATATATATTTGATTTTATACTATTTGTTTTGATTCCATGAATACATCAACAAATTAAAAAATTGATACCACAAAAAAATCACTCTTTACAACATGGAGGCAATTAAACCATGGGTTGTGTTGTATGAAGAGAAGAGATTGAAATGGGACAACAACATGAAATAATTTAGATGATTGAATGGTAGAATCATTTCTCACCCTAATCATTTAAAATAAAATATTCCAATGATCTATCCCAATAGTTAGGTAGCTAACCAGATCAAAGAGAAATATGTTGTTTTCAAACATTACCTATGTGATGAAGAGGATACACTAAACATAGGGATGGGGTGTCACAACTCTGTAATATCTATCAATGTCAATTGTTCATTTTATAATCAAAATTTTAATTTTAAAATGTGTCATGTTTCTATTAATGCTCAGGGTACTAGACATATGACACCATTCTTTGTTTACATTTTTATAGGTGCATTTGTTCTCATCTATGTGGGCATATGGACTTAATTTTCACACTAAGGATGTTGATGATGGACACATCACACTTAAATGTGGAGTGGAGGTCAATTTTGACCAATCCAATGGTGATAACCATCATTATCATAAACGAATAGAGGGAAATTTATGTTACATTGAAAGATATAAGAGATCATGCAACTAAACTTCTCATCTTTATAATGTGTTATTAGGTGCAATTGGCATGATACCTTTGATTGTAGTGATGTAAAGAAATATCATGATAGTGTGGTAAGATTTGTTAACTATGAAATATGTGGAATGAAAATAATGAGGCTTAGGTTTTCCCAGAACACTACAACCAAGTGTTTTTTTACCCAAATTTGCTAGACATGTATTCATGGTTTATACTAAGACACGATCTAAGATCAAAACATATTTTTGAGAAAAACAATGTTATCATGTCAAGTGAGGAAGATAATCAAGGTGAAGGAAATAAAAAGTGATATGTACATGTACTATTTCAACATTTGTGTTGTGGACATGTCATTTTATTATGGTTTTATATAATTGGCCAACTATGTATGTATTTTTAATTATCACAATTTTAGTTTATTTTTGCAGTTACACAATGAAAAATATTTAGAGAAACGACTATCGTAGATCATGGTAGAGAAAAAAAATCAATACAATACCAAAAAAATAAATCTTCATTCTATGATGTTGGAAATGAAAAGTTAACTACCATTTACAACCATCATATAGAAGAAAAATTGTTTTGGAACTTCAAGTTTTTTGATGAATTATGAATCATTTTTATTTATACGATCTACATGTTGTCTCCTTTTGCAAGATTAATATTAACAATTATTGTCAAAGTCACTTTAGTTGAATGTATTTTCTTAATGTATTTATATTTAGCATAAAAATATAGAATTATTTTCATGAATTAATAGAAAATTTGATCAAACAAATCTTATTTAGAATTTTTTTCATGATTTAATATGCAATATATTATCACTATTTGTAAAATTAATATTAACAACTATTATTGTGAAATTCATCTTACTTGATGGTCTTTTTTTATCTCTTTTTATATTTAATATAAAACTTTAGAATTATTTCATGATTTAAGAGAATATTTAATCAAAAAAATTGACTTAAAACATTAATCAAATATTATTTAGAATCATTTTCATGATTTAGTATGCAATACATTATCACAATTTGTAAGATTAATATTAACACTTATTATCCTCTATGTCACTTTAGTTGAAGTTATATTTTTTAATATTTTTTTATATTTCATATAAAAATTTAGAATTATTTTCATGATTTAATATGTAAGATGTTATCACTATAAAAAAATTTGGAGGAACAATTATTTTATTATATTTAACTATCATAATTTTAATTTCATCAATATTAATAATAAGTTTTATTAAAGTATTTAAGAATTATTTTTTTAAATATGATTTAAAAATTAATCGAATCATGCAATCATTGATCAAATCATTTAATTAAGTCTGTAAATGTGTTTAATCGACATATTGTATCTTTTTGGACCACAAATAATTCACATTGAAAAGAGTTAGACATTAGACAACATCTCAAATTTGAATAATTAATACATTTGAAATCTACTTTAAAACAAAGAAATCATTAATATTGTTAATCATTAACATACTCATAACACGTTTTATAAATCAAACAAAATCAACATCATGATGATATGAAAATGAATAATATGCATGAACTATACTATTCTTTATAACAATCAATTCACATGTCAACTAATGTTAGGTCTACCACTAGAGCCAAAGGCATCAATATTTCTACTACATAAGAATGGAATTACACTTCGATATATTTCTCCAATAGGATCTATATCACTTGATAAGATCATACTCTCTACGAGATTAGTGTCTAGTGTGGTAGATGGAGCATTAGGTGTTAAGAACCAAATATCAAAGTAGCATAAAAAAACCTCAGAATAAGTACTCAACGCCTTGACAAAGAGAGAATTTCAAATAATAAGCATGTTTGAGGGGGCAACCTCCTTATACACCACATAAATTTCCAAATACAAGATGATTCCAAATGAAAAGGTCTTCTTGATATATATATGAGAGTGGGAGGTACAAATACAACTAATGGACCCAAGCTGACAAAAATAAAATAACAATATTAATGTAATATGCCCCAATTAAGGGGTAATGTGGCACTATTTAGGGCTTAACATGCCCCTCCCCTTCAGACAAGTGTTGTCCGCAATGCTTGAGTAATTCTGGATGATTATGTATAAAAGACTCATCTTCCCAAGTGGAATCTTCAGCAGGTAGTTTCCTCCACTTAATGAGATACTTTGAAATGGATCTATTCATAAACTGGCGAATTATTATGTCAGTGATAGCTTCAGGATCCAATATGAATTTTCCTTCCTTGTCGAGTTATGGAAATATAGTTTGAATTGGGATATTTTCACCTATAACCTTCTTTAATCATGAAACATGGAAAACTAGGTGTACTCGCGAAGATGTAGGAAACTCCAATTTGTATGGGCCCATAGTACCAATATTTTGCAACACCTTATAAGGGCCATAATACTTTGGTGATAATTTATTATTCTTATTAGCTTGCTTGAGGAACATCTTTGTGTATAGTTGTAGTCTTAAAAATACCTTCTCTCCTACTTCAAAACTTCTTTCACTGCAATGTTGATTTGCTTGTTGTTTCATGTGATTTTGTTCCATGGTCAGGTTGTCCTTTAAGAGTTTGAGAACTTGTCTTTGATGCTCGATTTGATCTTCCATTTCTTGAACCTTAGATTTTTCTTTTAAAGAAGAAGTGATGGAAGGTGGGTGATATCCATAGAGTGCCATAAATGGTGTCATTTGTTTTGCAGTATGAAAGGAAGTGTTATACCACCATTCTGCCAAGGGTAACCATTTGAACCATTTTGTTTGTTTATCAGAGACAAAGAAACGAAGGTATCCTTCCATAAATGTGTTCACTATCTCGGTTTGTCCATCATATTGAGGATGACAAGATGCGCTATGAGCCAATTGAGTACCCAAACATGAAAATAATTTTGTCCAAAAATGCCCAATGACGATTGGATCTCTATCACTTACAATAATCTTTGGGCTTCCATGTAGCTTTTGAACTGTCTCCATGGATGAGGTAGAAAGTGTACTGGCTTTGAAAGGATGAGAGAGTGCAAAAAAGTGTGTGTACTTGGTCAGTCTATCAACAATCACCATGATGACACTCTTTCCTTTAGACTTCAATAACCCTATGATGAAATCCATGGAAACCTCCTCCCAACACTATCTTGGGATGGCTAATGGTTATAAAATACCCGGGGTCTTAATTGCTTCCACCTTATTTTGTTGGAAAACCAAACATTCTTCCAAAAACCTTTGAACATCGGTTTTAAGGCCATCCAAAAAAAAATCCTTCTTGACCCTATGGTAGGTTTTCAAAAATACTGAGTGCCCTCCTACCAAATAGGTGTGTGATTCCAAGAGTACCTTTTGTTTGAGTTGGGATTTCTTACATAAATATAAGTGATCTTTGTACCATAGTGAATCATGTTTCCATGTAAATGTATCTGATGCACTGGAATCCTGTTGCAACCTTTGAATGAGAGTCCACACATTTTTCATCATTCTTCCATTCATCCATCGATTCTATTATCCAATCAGGTTGGATGATCATGATAGCATAGAGAAAGGCCTCAACATCTTCATCCTTTCTCGAGAGTGCATCTGCCACAACATTTTGCTTCCCTTTTTTGTAGATGATTTCAAAATCATAACCCAACATCTTGGTCACCCATTTTTGTTGTTCTTCTAAAGATAGTCTTTGTTCTAAGAAGTATTTAAGACTATCATGATCTGTTTTGACCTTGAAGTGCCTACCTATTAGGTAAGGGCACCATTTCTTCAATGTATCTATTATTTCCATCATTTCCTTCTCATAAATGGGTTTGTGTAAGTCCTTTCCCTTGAGTGGCCGACTTTCAAAAGAAAAGGGCCTTCCTTCTTGCATTAGAACATCAACAATGCCATTTGTCAAGGCATCACATTCCATAATAAAGGTTTTTGTGAAGTTGGGTGTGGTCAAGACAGGAGCTTTGCACATTGCCTCTTTAAGTTGTTCAAAATCTTGAGTTGCCTCTGGAGTCCAAGAATGCATCATTCTTAGTTAATTTTGTTAAATGTGTTGCTATTCTTCCATAGTTGCGAACAAATTTGTGTAGTAACCTATCAAACCCAAAAATCCTCTAAGATTTTTCAATGTTTTGGGAATCATCCAGTCCATCATGACCTTAATCTCGTTAGGGTCTACCTTGACACCTTCATGAGATATAATATCACCCAAATACTCTACCTCCTTCAGCCCAAAGAAAAACTTAGATGGTTTGGCATATAGTTGTTTCTCCTTTAGTAGTTGTAGAACCTTTTCAGCATGTCGAACATGATCCTCCCAAGACTTGTTATAGATTAGTATATCATCAAAAAATACTAACACAATTTTTTGAAGAAAGGGCTTGAAAATGAAATTCATCAACCCATGGAATGTGGAAGGTGCATTTGTAAGGCCAAAAGGCATGGCTAAAAATTCATAATGGCCTTCACGAGTTCGAAATGTTGTTTTCGGGATATCTTCTTCCTTCATTCTAATCTGATGATACCCTGAACGAAGATCCAACTTTGTGAAGTATATTGTTCCATGTAGTTAATATGACAATTCATCAATGATGGGAATGAGAAACTTATATTTAATAGTGATCTTGTTGATCTCTCTATAATATGGACACATACACCATGAGACCTCTTTCTTGAGTACCATTACCATAGGTACATAGTAAGAAATTTGGCAAGGTATAATAATTCCAGCCTCTAACATTTATTCAACCATACGCTCAATTTAACTCTTCTAGGAATAAGGGTATCTATAAGGCTTGATGTTAGGAGGAACACTCACAAGAATTAGGTGAATAGCATGATCATGATTTCGAGTGGGTGGAATACCTCTAGGAATGTCTTTAAATACTTTGGAATTCTTATCAATGATCCCTTGGAGATCCAGGGGAATAGATGGCTTAGATGTTTGAACATCTAGTGATCATAGTTGTACAATTACACCATGATGCCCCTTTTTCAATAATTGTTTCATGCCATTAGAGATTATCACCTTACTAGGTTTCCCTGTGATACCCCTTAACTCAATTTCCTTTCCTTCCAATGAAAATTTCATGAAAAGTTCTTGAAAATTAAAAGCTAGTGTTCCCAATGATTGTAATGGACTCCTAGTACGACATCAACAACACCCATGGGTATAGAAATCATTGGACTATTCATTATATATTCCCCCATAGTAAAATTGATCTTATGGAATTTTCCTGAGAAATTGATAGTTCCTCCATTTGCAATCATTACTTGAAACTCTGGCGCTGGATATATAAATCAATTGAGAGATTTGGCTAATTTCTAGTGAATGAAATTATGAGTACTACCATAATCAATTAGGACTATTAACTTTTCCTTTTTGATATATCCTTCGATCTTGAGGGTTTGAGGAGTGCTAATTCCAACCAATGCATTAAATGATATCGTGTGGGAGTCAACTCTTCAGAAGAAATATCTTCTATGTTTTCATCTTGAGATGGTTCTTGTTCTTCTTCCTCTTCACAATCTATGTAGAATAATTTATTACTACCACACTTATGTCCCTTGTTGTACTTGTTGTCATAATTAAAGCATAAACATTTTGCTTTTATTTCCACCAATTGTTGAGGTGTTTTAGAAGAAGGAACATTATTCTCTCTATAGATGTTAGGAGTGGTCCTTCTAGTAGCCATAGCCATATTTTTACTTTCAACATTTCTCGCCACCCTGAACGCATTCTCGAATGATTTGGGTTCCCAAAGGAAAACCTCATGTTGAATGTTATCCTTTAAATTTCCTATGAATACATCAATCAGGTTCTCATCTGGAATATCTGTTACCTTTATATTCAATCTTTGTAAGTTCTCAATGTGCTCCACAACTAAACTTTTTTTCTTGAGATTTATGAATTGGCTGAAGAAGGTATTGCTCCTTGTATCCTCATAGTGTGCTATCATTTCTTCCGTCAAAATGATCTAAGTGAAAAGTGATTTGCAAGAACAAAGTCATTAATACCACACAAATTTATTGGGTTCTAGATATAAATAAACAATTTGTACCTTTTGTGTGTGTAGCACATCATGTAGATCAAAGAACTGCTCCATATGAAGTATCCATATGATTGGGTCCTTGCCATCAAACTTCCTCATATCGATCTTATGAAAGTGGTTGGTCTTCAACCCAAAGTTGGATTTTCTCCAATCTTGATTCATCTTCCTTGTATCCTCATCATGAATTTCAAGGAATACCTTTTCACTTTCAGGTGGCCTCTCTATTAGGCAATTTTTCAATCCTTCCATGATCTCACTTTTTAAACCATCCATCTTAGTATCCATTATTGCCTCCAACTTAGCTTCAGTTGAATCCATTATCCGTTGTAGTTCATCTTTTGTTATTGTATTCTTTTGTAAATCATTTATGTCTCTGCGCATTTCTTCACCTTCATAAAGAGTCCAAGTAGGATTGTCTGAAGGATTATTTGGTGTAGAAGTTCCCTTTTTTGGTTGCATGTTGGCCAAGTATCACTTTTAAACCTTGATTTCAAGGTGGTTCTACTAGATGATATTTCTTCTATTGTATCTATAAAATTATGGCCCTTATGGGTCTGGAAATCACATTTTGTATTTCTATGATATGTCTTCTCTACAATGCCACGGGTCTAATCAAAATTGGATGTGCCAAGTGGAAGTTGTGATAATTTATTTTAATATCCTCTAGGTTTTAGGGTCTGAAACGTTACAGAAAAACTTTTATAGAAAAAATTATGTGATGACTAAATTCAAGATGATTTCATAACCCTATATTACATAGGCTATATCTTTGAAATTATAATGCCTCAGGAGCTTAAATTTGAACCCCACTTACCTTGATACTTCTACTAAATACACTCCAAGGTGTTCCTTCTAAAACATTGTAGAAAAAAAATTACATCGAAAAATCGAAGGTGTCTCAGGTGCAGCAACAAAACCCCAAGACCTTGAGCTCTGATACCAAATGTTAAGAACCAAATATCAAAATAGCATAAAACAACCTTAGAATAAGTACTCAACGCCTTTACAAAGAGAGAATTTCACATAATAAGCCTCTTCGTGGGGGAAACCTCCTTATACACCACATAAATTTCCAAATACAAGATGATTCCAAATTAAAAGGTCTCCTTGGTATATATAGGAGACTAGGAGGTACAATTACAACTAATGGACCCAAGCCAACATAAATAAAATAACAATACTAATGTAATATGCCCCAATTAAGGGGTAATGTGCCACTATTTAGGGCTTAACATTAGGTGTATTTGTGGATGGATTGGTAGATAGTGTAGCTAGTGGCATATGTGGATGAGGGGGAGGAGGAGGTGAAAAGGGAGAAGGAAAATGGAGGAGTATCCTTAGACATATCATCATTTGAAGATGAGGCAAATGAAGAAGATGAAAAATAACATATCATAGCTCATCACTCTTCAACCCTCACCCTTTGGAGTAGGATGTGGATATCAATAATATGATGCATCAGCCTCACATATATCTTTGCAAGATGAAGATCCTACACAATCACTCAAGGTCATTCTACACAATGTATATAACTGATTTATGATTTCATGATGAAATCTATGATTTGATCTCGGTGGCATGTCAGGTTTGTGCACTTGATGTGGCTCATTGGCCTTGGGCATCTATACATCATATTAGGAAGGCCACTCAATAATATACAATCTAATATTTGCAAAATAGTAGACAACAATAATAAGATAATTTAAACACAATATTATAACCAATTACATGTTCATTAAATAAGATTAAAAAAATATGCAACCACAATAATCAAAAGATAATAATAATATTACATCTCTCATTTGGTGGCTTGTCCAAAGAAAATGGGATGTTTGGAAATCCTCATCAGTGCATCCTTGCAAATGGATACTATACAAGATTGAGAATGTGATTATCCTCACTACCTAACATAGTCAAAACCTTTTCACCCATCAACCTACACAGGTACTCTAGTTGGCCCATCTTCAACAATTACCCCTACATGTGCATACACACATCAATGATTGACATAGGAGGGTGATGGTCAAATGTTAGCCAAATCATTGGATATATCTCAAAAAATAAAGTAAACAAACTTTGAAGTAAAGGGGAATATACATCTTCCCTCAAACATGCTACAACAATTATCCAATGCAATGCAAAACTATTGTAAATAATGGAAAAATGCCTAATCAATATTCTTAAATGCATCAATAACTATGATCAATATTCTGAAATGCATCAATAATTAAATGTAGATAATAACTATGCATCAATATTCTGAAATGCATCAATAACTATGATGCACTACAAATGAAAGATCTCACCACTATCTCTTGGTGTTGTTTCTAAGGATGTGTAGTGGACCAAATCTTATAGGGGGCACCATTCCTGGTGCATTTGTACATTCATTAGTGAACCGGAGAGTGTGATAAATTTGCACATGTGAACTTATAATTGTCATGTGTACTATAATGCATCACAACATTGCACACTAGCCTATATAGGAACCTTCCATTGGTGCATACTAGGCTTTGATGTGCTTATTTATTGATATGAATACCACCACCCCTTGATGTTTTTACCAACGATGTGTGTTGCACCTATCTTACTTAGAGCACTACTCCTAGTGCATCCTTATAGTCATTAATGCACTAGAGAGCATGATAAATTCCTGCACATTTAATATTTATCTCTTCAATGCACTTATAATGAATTGGAGAATTGCTCGATAGTGTAGCCTATATAGGCACTAATGGTTGGTGTGGGCCAAAACCTATGGTCATACCAATGAAATTWAAAAAAAAAWAATATGAAAAAATAATCAAATTAAAGGATAACCATAAATTTTAAACAACTGAAAAATGTAAATTAAGGGATAACCATCAATTTTCTTGGTCTCTTATTTACCAAGAAGACATGGTTTCCATATAGATAAAAAYGAAAAGTTGGTACCATTTGTAAAATTACAAAATGAATAAAAATCCACTATGGAAGCTAAGMAATTGAGAAATCTTGAAATTCGGTAGCACTGGACAATGGGGTGGTCATAGGGGATAGGGAGCGTTAGTGCTTCTATGGGTGTAGAGAACTAAAATAAATTTATTTTTCATAACTTTTTTAAAATTTTACCATACCACAGTGTATCTTGACGCACCAATGTGCATATAGGTATAGGGTGCACTTGATCTAGGTAGATATTAGTGGCCACCTGCCTATTCCATTGGCTCAAAGAAAAACTTTTTATTTTGGTAGTTTTTCTACATTTTTTCGGGTCCTAAACTTTTGGGGCCGTTTTGAGGCCCTAAACGATGTTTTTTTTACTTTTCAAGGCTCAAGAAATACACATAGGCTCTATTATAGTCCGGTCGAAATGTGTTCTTCTCGGCCAAACCTTTCCGGTGATGTATCGAGCGTCCCAAACAAAGATCATATGCAAAATTTACGCCCTCAGGTAGTTGACTTATCAACTACCCCCATCACGACCCACAAACCTTTTGGAGTTTCATCTCCTAGGGTTATGGTTTTGGATGTTTATGGTTTTCTCAATTGTGCTTTATGGAAAAAAGGACTTTGGAACCTCATTGTACTCATCTTCTTATGAATGAGCATAGTCGTCACATCTCTTCTTAGAGATAATCTACTACCATTCGAGCAAGTTTGTTTCATTATGCATTTTTCTAGTTTCAACATGTTCTCTTTATTAATAGAAGTCAATTTTCATTGTACCTCTATCTGTTTCTTTGATATATATGTATTTCATTTCGTTCCATTCATAAATCTGGTTCAACACTAGTTATATTTTCTTAAAATATGTTTAACCTACATTGGTGCATGAGGTAGCATTATGCACTAGTGCTATTAAATATATTGGGTGCATGGAAAAGTTGTTTTTTTTGTAAATGATCTATAATTTTTTATACAATATTTTAACCTGCACTTGTGTGTCTTAGGGTTACACACCAATGTGGTTAAATCTACCTCGTGCACTAACAATAATTTATTTTTAAAAAATGATTGATGTTTTTTATAAAATATTTAAACCTAACTTAATGTTTATGGCAGGGTTACACACTGGTGCAGTTAAATCTATTTGTAGCATTGAGAAGATTTTTTTATTTTTAAATTATAGCCCTAGCACAATGTGCATGGTATGGTTATGCACCAGTGCTATTAAATCTATTTACCACATCGACAAGATTTTGTTTTAAATGATTGATATTTTTTATAAAATATTTTAATCCATCTCAGTGCGTTTGGTGTGGTTACACATCAGTGAAGTTAAGTATATCAGGTGCACCAACAATATCTTTTTGAAAAAATGGTTGATATCTTTTATAAAATATTTTAACCTACCTTGGCATGCATGAGAGGGTTATGCACTGGTGTTTGTGATATAAAAGTGCATCGATGCAGTACTATGGTTCAAGCACATCGAGAGAAAAAAAATCCACAAAAAACTCTATTTTCCCACCTTTTCTAGCAACTTCCAGTTAAAAAGAAGAAGGGAGAATTGGTTCCACAAAACCCTCCACTAATTGGTGTTTTCCTTGTACTGGTGATAGCAATAAATAGACCTGGAAAAGAGTCCCAAATCCATAAGAAGAACAACAAAAAATTGCAGGATGCACAGGTTAATAAGGGTGGATAGGAATAATACCAAGACAAGTACAGTCCAAGCCAAAGTCGAGCACAAAAGGTCACCAAGAATTACAAGATCAGATAGTGTTAGGGGTATAAACCCTCAACTAGGCCCAAAGTGACCTTTTTTCTAGACAAGGAAAGCACATACAGGGGCTTGTTTGGTCATCAAACTAGCCTAAGTAAGTCGATAGAATGTATATCTATAAGTTAGGAGTAGATAACTGAAAGAGAAGATGATATATGTTTTTTTTGAAGATTGTAGAGTAAGTGTGGTAATATATGTTTTATGTAGATTGAATTGAGATGAAGTTTTATTGTAGATTGAATTGAGATTGAATTGGCACGAAAAAGGCTTGGATAGGGAATATAGTAGATTGAATCGAGATGAAGTTCTATTGTCATTAAAAGTGGGTTTTTTCCTCATCTTAATGTTTTTGCCACTATAAATTATGGTGTCATTGATTTGATTGGGATGTGTTTCTTTTTGTTTTTATAATTTTATTTTATTAATGTTATGATATGGAGTTTATAATGTTCATGAAGGAATGAATTGTACTATGTCTATGTTATGTTCATTGTATGATAAATTGAAGAATATCACTATTTTTAAGCTAACAAAGCTAAAGGAATGTTAAAACTATGCTTAGTTTGTTACAACTTTATGGTGTTGACTTCCATATATTGCATTCTAGAGGATATAATGGCGTTGACTTCCATATATTGCATTCAACTTGTTTGTATATGATCTCCATTTTATCTTCATATGGTTTAAAAAACACTGGGACAAGTCTTAACTAGAATTGTTCTAAAGTTTCGTAGAAGTTTTCCATTAACTAAATTGTATTCCCAAATGTAATTTTGAGGATTAAATAAAACCAGGAGTTTTGGACCTTTTAATGTTAAGTCACATTTCATATGTCTTCGTTCCACATTTCAGTTGTCTTTTTATTTATGTTCTTATATATGTTGTTTACTTGTACTTTTTATTTATAATTAATAATGTTTAATATACATAAAAGAATAAAAAACATTTTGGTAGAC
>ML815028.1:112340-128622 GCA_009831015.1 Picea engelmannii | reverse complement strand
CATGTAACCTCCAAAGGTGGAGCGCTTCATCAATGAGTGAACAATGGATAGACATGAGTACAAGCAACCTTCTCAAATGGATATGTGCCTCTTCCAAGGTGGATGTCCTCAACATGTGTGCAAGGCACTCCTTCAAATAGCATGTGTAAACCAATAAAGCCTGAGGACATCTGTCGAGGGGAAGACCCAAGTAGGAATGAATCAAATAAGCCATGGATCATATGCCAAATCACATAGAGTCCAACCAACTCTTCAAGGAGTAGGATGACCTCATCAAAATATGCATAAAGTGATGACAATTGTGCAATGTGCCCCCAAATGTGTTGTAATAAGTAATTTTTAAGTCTGTTATACGTTGGGAATAGTGCCCTAAGGGCTGGAGAAATATTTTCCTTGAAGTACATTTGTTCAGTGTTTATTTTCTTGGGCTGCCTTGTGTACTGGTTGGACAGAAGTGAAATATCTACTACCATAATTTATAATTCATATTCAGCCCTAAGGCTGAAGTTCACAAGAAATATATCTGGGAAATCTCAAGGTTGAGGTGAAATTTCCAAATTTTCATTAAAAACCATTTTTTGAGAAATTCCAACAAGTAGAGTTGCTGTGGTAGTTGAGAGAAAACACAAACTACCAAAAGACCTTTTCAACTTCACAAGACCTCCTAAACTCAACCATTATATTTGTTTATCTAGTGATTCCAACATGTATACTCTACCTAACCAACCGCCATATCAAGCCTCACAAAGAACCACCTCTTGTCACTTCTTTAGCCCATGCGTAGTACATGATGACATCTACAAATCTAAAGACATTGAGAATTACAATGTAAGTTTCTCAAGCATGATATTGATACCTTATATCTCTGATCATCACTAACCAATTTGATGAAGTTGCTTCTAACTCCCCATGCAAGAGGTTGGAATAATGACAATGTATGAGAGTATTTCAAATGTATTGAAATAGAAAATCGAGAGGATCCAAAGCTTGATGCCAAAATTAATTAACAAGTGTGGGCAACTAAATAGTCTAAAATTTAAATAATTAATGTTATCAACTTAAAAATAAATTGAGGCTTTTGTCGTCCATTGGATGTAGCTTGGGTGGTTGGGAGGAATGATTGTTACCCTCCCCACTCAGGTTCAATTCCGTGTGAGTGACATGTTGTACCCTTAAATGGGTTTATAAGATGCTCTTATTGTTGAGCCCCCAATATTCCGAAAATACTCGACCTCCCTATGTTCTCTCTAGGATTTCGGGGGGGGGTTCGTGGATGTAGCGAGCACCGATACCCGGTGTCATGAACCACATGAAAAAAATAAATTGAGGCTTCTACTTGCACCCACATCCCAAGCTACAAAACCACATGGACTCTAGTGAAAGCCTCTTCTCAAAGAAGTAGACATAAGCACAAGCATGCAAAATTACACCTAGCTAGAAAAAATAAATACATAGTTTAAAAAAACAAATGTGGCATGTCAGCCCCAATAAGCAAACAATTGTCTTCTCAAAGAAGTAGGCATAAGCACGAGCATGCACACTTACAACAAGTTGGAAAAATAAATACATATTTAAATAAACAAACAATCATGGCATGTTAGCCACAAGGGTTAGCTCAAGTGGTTTGACATACCATACCAAAGTCGTAATGGTCAAGGAAGTCAAGAGGTCGAATCCACTTGGCTCCCTCGGGGTTAAACGTACATGTTGTCCATTGGTGGCATTTATCCCGGGCTTCATTCATGAAATGTGAGATAACACCTAGAGGATTTCCCTAAGGAAGTTTTCCATGGAAAAAAGAAATTGTGACATGTACACTAAATCAGATTCAAACTTCTAATTAGAATTTTCAAAAACTGCATCATAAATAAACAAACAAGTATCTTCTCAAAGAAGTGGACATAAGCACAAGCATGCACACTTACACCAAGCTAGAAAAGATAAATATATAGTTAAAATAAACAAACAATTGTGGCAAGTTAGCCCCAAGGGTTAGCTCAAGTGATTTGACTTGCCATGCCAAAATCATGATGGCCAAGGAGGATAAGAGGTCAATTTCACCTAGGTCCCCTGGGATTAGGCGTATATGTTGTTTGCCGACAGCATTTACTGCGAGTGTCATTCATGGAATGTGAGGAAGAATCTGGAGGGTTTACCCGAGGAAGTTTTCCTTGGAAAAAAAAAACAAATCATGGCATGTGCATTAAATCAGATTCCTTTCTGGTTTAAAGTTCTTGCTTGTTATGCAATCAATTTCATTTACATAAAAGTTGTGAGTAGAAGGTTGAGATTATTTCAAATCTATTATTTATGAACAACAATACAATATTGTAGAGGTACAAAACTTCTATATAGAATTTTAAAATGGTTCTGCAAAGACAACCAAACATCATTATATGCACATGATGCATGGTAATGACAAATCACAAATTAAACCTAAAGAATTCTTTAGTCTAAGAAGATAGTGTCTCTCTCTTTAAAAAGAATCTCACCTTTTTATCCTCGTAAAGGCGGCGAGCATGAAGCACGCCAAGCATCACAATTGTAGCTATTGTGGCACCAGGTATAAGAAATTGATTTGCTAAAATGCATAAACAACAAAAATTAGTTCTCTACGATGAATACAAAAACATAAAGACTTCAAAATAACATAGTTACAAGATGAGATTAAATTAATAAAGGAAAATTATAGATGAGTAAGAATATGCATAATTTAAATTGGATACAAAACCTGAAAGATTACATGATAGACATCCAAATTAAGCATTACAAAATGTGGAAATAGCACCACCATTGCCTATTAAGCAAAGGAGTGCTATGTATATGAAATCAAACTTTGATCCAATACTTTTATCAAATTAAAATTTCTTATTAGAAAATGACATAGAATTAGGCCATGTAGAAACAATCGAACAAGCAAATATAACATTATTAGTAAAGCTTTCTTGCTTCTAGCTTTAAAATTTCAAACTATATAGTTCTTGGCATCAAACTTGTGCGAGTCTAGCACTATCACAACATGAATAGTTGCAACCATCTCTTCCAAGTGTCTTCATTAATATTCTCACTGCTTCCCAAATGAGATCGAATTGATAGCAACAGGTTTTGACCTTCTTGATGTGAAATGTGATCATCCTTCATGTATAATTTAATTGAGTGTTGCACTCTCAGATGGAGGATGGAGAGAACACATGAGGGAGAGAAAGCCCTCAACCCCGAAATAGTAATCCATGGTGATTTTGCTTGTGATGACTGCCATACACATTTGATTGTGAATCATAATGATACCAAGGAGCTAGCTAGTACAAATGGAGGCCATACAAGTGCTAAAGTTGTAGTCTATGAAGGAAGAGTCGAGGTTGATACTATTTGATGAAATTTGATGAAATTTGATGAAATTTGAAAGATTCCTCTCCGAGATCACCCCATGCAAATAGAAGCCAATTTGAGAGAAAATGCCCACGGAATAAAATTAAGTCGACTTATGAAGAAATTAAGTTGACGCAGGTAGAAGAATCAACAGGGATAATTAAAAAGTTGACCAGAGAGAAAATTCAATCGACCAAGGGAGAGTAAAAATGATGACTATGGGGGAAATATGAGCCTATAGGAAAGAGATATTCACTCAATAGCCAAAATTGAACCAAATTAGAAACTCCTATAGAGGTGCAACAGCTCTGAGATGACAACCTTCGATCTTTGGGCCCAGAAATGCATCCTTTGGTGGTAGTAATAGAGTTGTTATACTCTCTATTAGACAAGGAAAATCAATAATCCAATAAATCCACAAGTATGGTTATATATCCTTCTCATTTGCACTCCCACTATTCATTAGTAGCCATTAAAACTAAAACATGAATACATAGAACACAATCACATAGAAATCTCAAAGCAATTCAAGAAACAATGGACACCATACCCTGGAAACCGAAATGGGAAAACCATCTTCGAATGGATGCTCAGTCTACTTCATGAATCTTTGGTACAACGCAGCCTATGCTCAATCTATCCTCCTTATCTCCTTGGCCAAAAGACCCTTTGAGAGTGAAACTACAAGAGGAAATAGAGAGAGTTGGGGTAATGGGAAGGTCAACAGGCTAACCTTTCGTTTCCCATTCTTCAACCTATTCTCTCCTATCTTATTTTTTTTCTTTTCATTAAAGTCTCTATTTTTCTCTGTTGTCTTATTCACTTTTTACATTTGCATTGTTTTTCATAGTTTGTCTAACCTTCATAAACTATCGAAATAGCTTACAAGTACTGAGTCTTACAACCATTCACTAGTTCGGATCCATTTTGGATCAGTTGTAGGCAGTTGCTTTCAAAGCTCACTTTGCCTTATATTTGAGAGAAAGAAAATCAACTGACTCGGATGCCTTGTTCAATGACACTAAAGATCTGGAAAGCAACATGAAGGCCTCAAGGGTACAGCTCAAGACCAAGTACGAGCCCTTCACCACTCAAGCAACCTTATCTATGGAGCAAGTGGCTGTGACAACCAAATCTGGCTCACCAATTATATCCAAAATAGTTGGAATACAATGTAGAAATCCATGTGGATAACAATATATACAATAAATATATGAGTAAAATGATATCAATAGTATAGTATAAATGAGAATGAGAGCCATATATATACCCACACAGGGGTGCCCTTTCCTAAGAGGCGTGACCTTTCATTAGGAAGGTGTCTCTTCATTACATATTAGTTATTGATTACTAATAATTGTTAATATTTGATTTTTTTTTATATATATATATTTGTTTATTACATTCTCTCCCCCTTTTGAAATGCTTTGTTCTCAAAGCGTAATTATGGAAGGGCTTTATGTCTTGCTCTAGCTTATGTTGTATTCGCATAGTTCTCGGTTCTTGATGTTGTTATGGTGGATGATACGAGACAATACAAACTTCTAAGTGTTGAGCAAAATTGATGTCCTCATAAGTCATTAAATCACAACACACCAAAGGAGGCCTTTACTAGTGAGAAATCACAAGTATCTCACTTTTGTGTATTTGGTTGTCCTATTTATATTCATGTATTGTAACTTGTAACACCCTGTTTCCCCCAGTTTGTAAATATAACTATATTATCCAAGAAACTATGGAAAACTCAAAGGTGTGAATGTTTGATTTGATGGACCTTTGTATAAAAGGTCGATGAATATAAATTTTGTTATTTTAATAGAAAATGGATACGTGTTGCATGACTGCTAGAAAGGGGATGTGCTAAGAGAGACAACGAATGCTATAAAAAGATGGTGGAGGGGACCAGGAATGATTGCGTTAACCTCCACCGAACCAGTACTTTGCTGGATTTAATTGCTCAGGATCAGAACAACCCTCTGACCCAGGAATGAATTACAGTCAGGCTGGTAGGTGGGAAGACCTCCTCAAGAGTTAATGAGGGGATGGGGCGGACCTCCCATCTGTAAGGCTTCCAGACCTAACCACGGACTGGCAATCTTGCTGGGAAAGGCAAGAAAGGAAAGCGTGAGAGGTCGGAGAGAGGGGCCTGCGAAGAGTGCAGAGACGAGAGACCGATCTCTCGGGTTCGAGGACGAACTATGAAAAGAGTATGTTTTGATCGCGGGAAATAATGACTGAGTCGGGAGAAGGAGAGTAACCTTCGTCCCTATCTATTTCTGTGCCGGAAGAAGAGAGTCGATCTAAAAGCATCGTGGTCTAGCTCGGGGGTGGCTAGTGGTAAATCCGTTACGAGTGACTAAGCCTATGGTTGGGTGGAAACGGGCACCCCTTCCAGCAGTCGCTTCACGTTATCTGGTTCTGATAAGTGTTTCCATACTTTATACGTTGAATTGAGATTTAATGGTTGCATGCATGTATTTACATATCTGTACATTGTTTTTGCATTGAAAAGGTTAAATTATGTATATACGTTGGATTCTTTGAGAACTTATACTTCTGCTCTTCCCGTATGCTCCAGTTTAACTCTCAAAGGTGTTTTGCCCAGAGAGCTACCTCACAGCCCCGGAGTCGGAGCAGGCCTCTTGGCACTGCTATCGTCTCGATAACCTCACAAGTTTACCTTGCCCTGTTTCAGAACTTAAAGTTATGTAAGTTAGGGAGGCGTCTCCTTCAAACCAGAAATCTGAGAGGCCTTGAATTCGCGCCCACGACCTTAGTCAAAACCCGGCTAAGGGTAGAACTCATAGCCCAAGAGTCATAAAGGAATCAGGAACCCGACAGAGGAGATGGATGCGAACCGTTCATCAAGAGGAAAACCCATCACAGTCGTCAGATCGACTCAGAGACCCATTGGAATTAACGAATCAACATTTGTTGCTCAATTAGATCGATGGTTGGGAATCATTGCGGAGTGCAATGGTGAAATTAGCGGACATGCTGGTTCTCCGCCCGCAACTCACCAATGTCATTGCTCTCGTTGGGGATGGAAGATCAACGACCTCGATTAGACAGAGTCGGCCGAGCAATTCCCAGATTTCGAAGATTGGGCCCCGCAATCGCTGTGAACCGTCGATCTGTGAACGGAGATCGATGGTGACGAATCATTGCGGAGCGCAGAGGTGAAATTAGCGGACGTGCTAGTTCACGGCCCGCAATTCACCAACGCCGTTGATTTCGTCGAGATAGAGGATCAACGACCACAATTAGACCGAGTTGGGTGAGTACTTTTCTGATTGCGGAGATTGAGCCCTCCGATAAAGAACGAGCACGTTGGGGCCCCGCAATCATTGTGGACCGTGGAACTAAAGATCCTTCAGTATCCCTCACTACCGTTCGATCGTGGGGACGTGAGTATTAACGCCAAGACCATGTGGGAGCCCATGTGTCGAGAGACGAGGTTTCCAGGTATCCCTCTCGGAGTGGCCTAACAACGGGACCCTTGAGTAGAAGTTACGAGCAATAGATCTTTGGGGTCACATGGATACCCTCGGACCGTCAGATCTAGGTTGTGGTCAGCCCGGCGCTGACCGACTCCAGGAGAATCTAAGTGTGAAGGCACGAGGATTCCCGAAGGCCAGAGCGTTGGAGTTCATCAGAGTCGTCCGTCAACAAAGGGCAGGTATCAGCAGATCCTTCGTTTCGAAGGATAACCACTTCGGAGAAAGTGGGGTCGCGTGGATGGAGAAATCCAGAAGGTCGGAGCGTTGGAGTTCATCAGAGTCGTCCGTCAACAGAGGAAAGGTGTCAGCAGATCCTTCGTTTCGGAGGATAACCACTTCGGATAAAGTGGGGTCGCGTGGATGGAGAACTCCCGAAGGCCGAAGCGTCGGAGTCCATCGTGACCGTTGAATAAAGGAGGGCACATGTCAGAAGATCTGTGTGCTTCGAAGGAAAGGTACTTCGGAGGGAAGCGAGTGTGGAGTGTGCAGAACTCCAGAAGCTCGAATTCGCGGAGTGACTAGGACTGTAGATCTGGGGATCCTTCGGGTCCTATCCTAGCCGTCGGATCTACGACATAGTCATCCCGGCGTTGACCGCTTCGGAAGGATAGGAGTGTGGTGACACCAAAACTCCCGAAGGCCGAAGCGTCAGAGTTCATCATGATCGTTTAATAAAGGAGGACACGTGCCAGAATATCCGACGCTCCAGAAGGATTTCACTCCGAAGGTTTGCATGGGTGAAGACTCGAGAACCTGCCGAAGCCCGGAGTCCCGAAGTGGATCAGGGTCGTCAAATTCTCTGAGGACATGCGGCGTCGGATTGTGAACTTCGCAAATTTGCCACTCCAAAGGATTCGCACGGTGGTTATATTGGCGCCTATTGACTTGGCATCTGGTCATAAGCCCGCGGTCATATGCGAGTGTAGATGGAGGGAAGGGTCTAGGCCCGGATTTCAATCCGAAGGTCGAATGCTGAATTCCCTGCTAGCCTGTGAGTTAGCCGAGGATCAAGCCCAGTCATTGGATTGGTTGGGAAATGGATCTCTACCGTAGATTTTGGAATGCTGGAAGCTCCGGGACATCGGAGGACTCGGGATGGAGCTTATTGAGTTGGATCCACGTGAAAGTCGCGTGCCCCCGACCAATGAACACCCGAAGAACTTGGGAGAGGTTTATCTGCTAGTTCTGAGCTCGGTTTTGAGCATGGAGACCGTGGTTGGAACTCTCTGGACGAGTAGAAGGTGATAAAGACCCTGAATGGAGGATTTGAGATAGTTAAGGAAAAAGAAATTTTTACGCCCCACCATCGGTATGTTACAAATTGGTATCAAACCATGGTTACAACACTTGGCCTGCTTAGGCTCAAGGATGAGTCATTTAAAAATCATGTTTAAAGTAAATTTTAAGGGTAACACCTTATCTTACTACTTTCCTAAAGAGTCTGGTTAAACTTTTATTGAGGGAAAGAATAAAACTTCCTACTGTGTGTATTTAAGAAATTTGAATTGTATGTTGTTCAAAAACTAATAGATTGTTGGCTAACAGTAAGTGTTTTGTCAGCAATCTAGCAGTCAGTGAATCACGGGAAACCACAAGCATAAAGGATGGTGACGCGCCATGAAGTGGGGGATGGCTCCCACAATAGAGACGAAGAGTCTGACGAGAGGAGGGGGGTGGAGACCCCTCCAGATCTAGCTGAAACTGTAAGGAGCCTTATGGCCGAATTACAGAGTTGCAAGGCTGACAACGAGAGATTGATAAAGGAGCAAGAAAAACAAACGGAAATCAATGCAGTCTTGCTACGGAGCTTATCCGATATACAGAGGCAGCTGCAGCATGGACTTGCAACTAGTCATGTGAACCGACGACATATAGAGAGGAGTCAAAGTCCACCTGAAATACGAAAACGTGGTCCCATAATTGGCCACACGGGGAGAAGTACCTCGAGGAAGGCCCAACCTGGAGGCAGGGGACGCTCATCGGGAGAGTCCTCTAGAAAGGGAACTGGCAACTCTGAGGGATCTTCTAGTAGCAAAACTAGCTCACATTCTCAAAGGAAATGAAAGAAATGGAAGTATTCCAAAAGTCATGACCCTGAATAGTTCAAGAAAGTCAAACCACCCTCTTTCAATGGAGAGATCGAGAAAGGGGAAGAGGCAGAAGCTCGACTGCTTGTTTAAAGAAGTACTTTAGAGTTCATGACTATTCTAAAAATTTGAAGGCTCGAATAGCCATCTTCAACCTGAATGGAAAGGCTTCCATTTGGTGGGAAGATCTTAAGAATGTGAAAGGAATCCATGAAAATGACTTATCATGGAAACAGTTTGAGAAACACTTCAAGAAGAAGTATCTGTCAGAGAAATACTTCGACGGGAAGACTAAGGAGTTCTATGAACTCAAGCTGGGACAGCTCAGCATAGAGGAATATATCAATAAATTCCTTGAGTTGTTAAGGTATGTACCCTACATAAAAGATGAAAAGGTAAAAAGTCCAACGATTTATCAATGAGTTACCTCAAACCTACCGAAACAGGATTGAGTTTGACGAGCCAAAGACCTTAGAAGACACTATTCGGAAGGCAAGGTATTGTTATGAACAGTTTGGGCGTCATACAGAACCTCGCGAGGACAAGAAGAAGAAGAGTAGTTCGGTGTTCAAGAAGAAGGGATTTAAATCCTCAAGGTTTAAGAACTATAGGAAGGATTCAAAGATGAGCCTTCCTACCCGAAGTGTGTACCAGCAGAATTTCCCCTCCCAGAGTGGAAATAAACCTTTTGGATCATCCCCAAGAAAGACTAATAACCCAAAGAGGGAACCCTTGAAATGTTGGGGTTGCAGAGAAGAACATCGGCTGAGGGATTTCCCACACAGACAGCAGAACAATAGGAAAATTTACAACATCCAAGAAGCTACCACAGTCAATGATGTGGCTAGGAGCATGCCACGGATTTATACGGCTTTGGATAATAAACAAGCCGACCACCAAGCTTCAGTGGTGGAGATGGAAGGTATGATCAACAATCGTCTAGTTTCTATTTTAATTGACCCTAGTTCTAATTTAAGTTATGTGGCCCATCAGACTATAGATAAGTGTAAACTGCAACCAGTTAAGACATGTTAAGCCATGGTTGGTACAGCTAGCCACTGGAACCAAAAGAAAAGTAACAGAGGTCTTACCAGCTTGCCAATTCATCATGGATGGGTTGCCCACCCAAGCGACCCTTAACATACTTCCCCTAGGATCTTATGACTTGTTGATTGGTATGGATTGGTTGGTTGCTTATAAAACTAAGTTGGACTGTTACCATAAAACTCTAGAATGCGTAAATTATTGCAGAAATATCAGAAAAATTATTGCAGAAATATCAGCCCTTCAAATGAAAAAGTATCGCAGAAAGGGATGTCCCCTATATGCAATACAGGTGTTGGAATCTATTGAGGATGACAAACCGAACCTAGAGGACCACCCCATATTAAGAAAGTATAGAGACGTGTTTCCAGAAGAGGTACCGGATCTACCTCCGAGAAGAGACATTGACTTCTCGATAGAACTTGCACCAGGAGCAGTGGCAGTGTCTAAGACACCCTATAGGATGAGTACACCCGAGCTAGTTGAGCTCAAGCTACAGCTAAAGGAAATGATGGACAAAGGCTACATCCGGCCCAGTGTGTCTCCATGGGGAGCACCAGCCTTGTTTGTGAAAAAGAAAGATGGCACGCTCCGACTGTGCATAGATTATAGACAGCTCAATAAGACAACCATAAAGAATAAGTACCCCTTACCAAGAATCGATGACTTGTTCGACCAATTAGGGGGTGCTTCCATTTTCTCAAAGATTGACTTGAGGTCTGGATACCATCAAGTCCGAATCAAGGATGAAGACATCCACAAAACAGCCTTCAGGAAAAGGTATGGTCACTATGAATTTGTGGTGGTGCCATTTGGACTAACCAATGCCCCCGCCACTTTTATGTGCTTGATGAACAATGTACTCAGCAAATTCCTAGACAGATTTGTATTGGTTTTCATTGATGATATCTTAATCTACTCCAAGAACAGAGAAGAGCATGAAGAACATCTTAGACTTGTACTTCAAGTACTAAGAGAGCATCAGCTCTACGCTAAGCTTAGCAAGTGTGACTTTTTCCAGAAGCAAGTGCATTACTTGGGCCATGTCATTTCTGAAGAAGGGGTGGCGGTAGACCCTGACAAGATCAGATCTATTATGGAATGGCCTACCCCAAAGGATGTATCTGATACCAAATCCTTTATGGACTTAGCAAGATATTATAGAAGGTTTATAAAAGGATTTACCAAGATTGGTTGTCCAATCATTGCCCTCCAGAAAAAGGGGGTTAAATTCACTTGGACAGCAGAATGTGAAGAAAGGTTTCAAGAACTGAAATACCTTCTAACCCATGTGCCCGTGCTAAAGATTGCGGACCCTGATAATGACTTCCTCGTGTGTATAAATGCCTGCAAGGAAGGACTCGAAGGAGTCCTTATGCAAGAGGGACGTGTAATTTGCTACGTGTCCAGGAAATTAAATGAGCATGAAATCAATTATGCGACCCATGATCTAGAGTTGGCTTCCGTAGTGCATGCTTTAAAAATGTGGAGGCATTACCTCCTGGGTAGGAGATTTGTAGTTATGACAGACCACTGTGGGTTGAGGCACATGTTTGATCAACAAAAACTCAATTCTAAACAAGCTAGGTGGATGGCTCTCCTTAGTGAGTTCGATTTCGAAATCAAACACATCAAAGGGAAGGAAAATAGGGTGGCAGATGCCCTTAGCAAAAGTGTGAAAACGATTCACCTGGCGGCAGTAAGCACCTGTGAAATGGATGTTGGGGAAAGAATCAGGAATGCACAAGAAACAGATGCATTCTTCAAGACCGTGACCTCATACCTAAGTCAAGAGCCTACAGGGCTAAAGTATGAAGGCTATCAGATGCTCAATGAAGGCCTGCTGACCTACAGAAACAGATTGTATATTCCAAGCTGTGACGACTTGAAAAGGTTCATAATGGATGAACTACACAAGAGACCATATACTGGTCACCCAGGATATCAAAAAATGATCACGGCCACTAGGACACACTTCTATTGGCCTAGACTGAAAAAGGACATAGCCGACTATCTAGCTAAGTGCCTAGAATGCCAACAAGTTAAGGCAGAACATCGGCACCCGGCAGGGTTGTTACAGCCTCTACCAATTCCAAAATGGAAATGGGAAACCATTTCCATGGATTTCATCACCGGATTACCAAGATCGACTAAGCAGAATGATGCCATCATGGAAGTGGTGGAGAAATTAAGTAAGTCTTCTCACTTCGTTCCTGTCAAGTCGACTTGTAAGGCAATAGATATTGCCAACGTCTTCATGAAGGAGATATTCAAAATACATGGCATGCCTAGAGAGATTATATCCGACAGAGACACAAAATTCACTTCAAGCTTTTGGAAATCCTTGATGTCTGGTCTTGAGACTAAAATTTTGTTTAGCACAGCCTATCACCACCAAACTGATGGACGGACAAAAAGAGTAAACCAAATATTAGAAGACATGTTAAGGATGCATGTAATGCATCAGCCTAAGAAGTGGGAAGACTACCTGCCATTGGTAGAGTTTGCCTACAACAACGGTTATCAAGAGTCACTCAACATGAGTCTGTTTGAAGCCCTCTATGGTAGACAGTGCAAAATTCCCATCAGCTGGAGTAATCCAGTGGATAGAGTTTCAAACGGATTAGACATGCTGGAAGAAATGGAGCAACAAGTGATTCAGATAAAACAAAATCTGAAAATTGCTCAGGATAGACAGAAGAGCTACGCCAATCGAAATAGACCCCCAGAGTTCAAGACAGGAGACCATGTCTATCTCAAAGTTAGACCCAGGAAGAGTTCCCTAAGAAGGGGAGCTTGTGCCAAGCTGGCACCTCGGTATTGTGGACCCTTTGAAGTCTTAAATAGACTGGGACCTGTAGCCTATAGGCTGGCACTCCCTCCCACAATAAAGGCACATAATGTTTTCCATGTTTCATTATTGAAGAAATATGTACATGATTCTAATCATATAATTGATTGGTCTGTGATCCAAGTGGAGCCGGAGGGAGAACTCCTGCCAGAACCTCAATGCAAACTAGACAAGAAGGAAACCTCACTCAGGTACCGAACCATTGCACAGGTCAAGGTGCAGTGGAAACACTTTGGCCCAAATGAGGCTACGTGGGAAATCTAGGATGCCATGATACAAGCATATCCGATTTTGTTTACTCCTGTATATACATATCACGTTGACAGATAGAACATCGAGGACGATGTTCCTTTAAGGGGGAGGGAATTGTAACACCCTGTTTCCCCCAGTTTGTAAATATAACTATATTATCCAAGAAACTATGGAAAACTCAAAGGTGTGAATGTTTTATTTGATGGACCTTTGTATAAAAGGTCGATGAATATAAATTTTGTTATATTAATAGAAAATGGATACGTGTTGAATGACTGTTGGAAAGGGGATGTGCTAAGAGAGACCACGAATGCTATGAAAAGATGGTGGAGGGGACCAGGAATGGTTGCATTAACCTCCACCGAACCAGTACTTTGTTGGATTTAATTGCTCAGGATCAGAACAACCCTCTGACCCAAGAATGAATTACAGTCAGGCTGGTAGGTGGGAAGACCTCCTCAAGAGTTAATGAGGGGATGGGGTGGACCGCCCATCTGTAAGGCTTCCAGACCTAACCACGGACTGGGAAGTCGGGCCACACGCAATCTTGTTCGAAAAGGAAAGAAAGGAAAGCATGGGGGGTCGGAGAGAGGGGCCTACGAAGAGTGCAGAGACAAGAGATTGATCTCTCGGGTTCGAGGAAGAACTGTGAAAAGAGTATGTTCTGATCGCGGGAAATAGAGACTGAGTCGGGAGAAGGAGAGTAACCTTCGTCCCTATCTATTTATGTGCCGAAAGAAGAGAGTCAATCTAAAAGCATCGTGGTCTAGCTCAGGGGTGGCCCGTATGCTCCAATTAACTCTTGAAGGTGTTTTCTCCAGAGAGCTACCTCACAACCCTGAAGTCGAAGCAGGACTCTTGGCACTGCTACCGTCTCGGTAACCTCACGAGTTTACCTTGCCCTGTTTCAGAACTTAAAGTTCTGTAAGTTAGGGAGGCGTCTCCTTCAAACCAGAAGTCTGAGAGGCCTTGAATTCGCGCCCACGACCATAGTCAAAACCCGGCTAAGGGTAGAGCTCATAGCCCAAGCGTCATACAGGAATCAGGAACCTGACAGAGGAGATGGATGTGAACCTTTCATCGAGGAAAACCCATCACAGTCGTCAGATCGACTCAGAGACCCACTGGAATTAACGAATCAACATCAGTCACTCGATTAGATCGATGGTTGGGAATCATTGCGGAGTGCGAAGGTAAAATTAGCGGACATTCTAGTTCTCGGCCCGCAATTCACCAATGTCGTTGTTCTCGTTGGGGATGGAAGATCAACGGCCTCGATTAGACAAAGTCGGTCGAGCACTTCCCAGATTTCGGAGATTGGGCCCCGCAATCGTTGTGAACATTTGATCTGTTAACAGAGATCGATGGTGAGGAATTATTGCGGAGTGCGGCAGTGAAATTAGCGGGCGTGCTAGTTCACGTCCCACAATTCACCAACGTCGTTGATCTCGTGAAGATAGAGTATCAACGACCACGATTAGACCGAGTTGGGCAAGTAATTTTCTGATTGCGGAGATTGAGCCCTCTGATAAAGAGCGAGCACATTGGGGCCCCGCAATCACTATGGACCATGGATCTAAGGATCCTTCAGGATCCCTCACTACTGTTCGATCGTGGGGACATGAGTATTAACGTCGAGACCATATGGGAGCCCATGTGTCGAGAAACGAGGTTTCTAGGTATCCATCTCAGAGTGGCCTAACAACGAGACCCTTGAGCGGAAGTTACAAACCGTAGATCTCTGGGGTCACGTGGATACATTCGGACCGTCAGATCTAGGTTGTGGTCAGCCCGGCGCTGACCGACTCCAGGAGAATCGAAGTGTGAAGGCACGAGGATTCCCGAAGGCCGAAGCGTCGGAGTTCATCGAAGTTTTCCGTCAACAAAGGACAGGTGTCAGCAGATCCTTCGTTTCAAAGGATAACCACTTCAGAGAAAGTGAGGTCATGTGGATGGAGAACACTCGAAGGCCAGAGCGTCGGAGTTCATCGGAGTCGTCCGTCAACAGAGGATAGGTGTCAGCAAATCCTTCGTTTTGGAGGATAACCACTTCGAATAAAGTGGGGTCGCGTGGATGGAGAACTCCCAAAGGCCTAAGCGTCGGAGTCCATCGTGACCGTTGAATAGAGGAGGGCGTGTGTCAGAAGATTCGTGTGCTTCAAAGAAAAGGTACTTCGGAGGGAAGCAAGGGTGAAGAGTGCAGAACTCCCAAAGCGCGAATTCGCGGAATGACTAGGACTGTAGATCTGGGGATCCTTCAGGTCCTATCCTAGCCGTCGGATCTACGACGTAGTCATCCCGGCATTGACCGCTTCGGGAGGATAGGAGTGTGGTGACACCAAAACTCACGAAGGCCGAAGCGTCGAAGTTCATTGTGATCGTTTAATAGAGGAGGACGTGTGTCAGAATATCCGACGCTCCAGAAGGATTTCACTTCGGAGGTTTGCGTGGGTGAAGACTCGAGAACCTGTCGAAGCCCGGAGTCCCGAAGTGGATCAGGGCCGTCAAATTCTCTGAGGACACGCGGCATCAAATTGTGAACTTCGCAAATTTGCCACTCCGGAGGATTCGCGCGGTGGTTGTCTTGGCATCTGGTCATATCCCACGTTCATATGCGAGTGTAAATGGAGGGAAGGAGCTAGGCCTGGATTTCAATCCGAAGGCCGAACGTTGAATTCCCCGTTAACCTGTGAGTTAGTCAAGGATCAAGCCCAGTCGTTGGATTGGTTGAGGAATGGATCTCTACCGTAGATTTTGGAATGCTAGAAGCTCCGAGACATCGAAGGACTCAGGATGGAGCTTACTGAGTTGGATCCACGTGAAAGTCGCGTGGCCCCGACCAATGAACACCCAAGGAACTTGGGAGAGGTCTATCTGGCAATTCTGAGCTCGGTTTTGAGCATGGAGACCGTGGTTGGAACGCTCTAAACGAGTAGAAGGTGATAAAGACCCCGAATGGAGGATTTGAGATAGTTAAGGAAAACGAAATTTTTACGCCCCACCATGGGTATGTTACATGTGCTTAACAAGAAGAGAACTAACTTTGAACCCTCAAGTATCCAGGGTATTTTTATTGGGTATAGTGAAACATTCAAGGCTTACTGGATCTACATTTTGACATAGCGAAAATGGTAAAGTAAGGATGTAAAGTTTGATGAGGATGAATAGTCCTCAAGTTC